>BEXV01000225.1:53605-71871 GCA_003118195.1 Hemicentrotus pulcherrimus | reverse complement strand
CCGTCTACTTTTATGGGTTGTCCATCTTCCCAAGGATTTATTGCTCATAATGTGAAGGTCTCTGTACAAAGTCAATGTAAAATGCATCAAGAAAATCATTGCAGAATCCGTTTTTTGCATCGCCAATGCGCCGATCAAAATATGAAACATCTGCGCAAATGCAGACGGTCCTTGTTTTTGAGGACGCATCAGTCCGTGTTAAAGAAGACAACCCTTTTTTATGAAGACGATCCTTATTCTCTGACCAGCGCCCCTACTGCTTACCAACTTGACAGAAATAATCCGTTTAATGGTCCCTCTTTAGGAAATTATGAGTCAAAATCGACATCCATGTTAAAGTCTTGCGAGACGTATTTTAACTCTCGCTGCGCATGATGCGCTGGCAAGTTTGGTGGGTAAATCTGCCCACCTAACCCACACCGTAGCCGGTATGGTCCTATTCTGTCTCTAAAAAGAGAGCCGACACTACCCAAATAAGAGGCTAACGAACGAAAGAGACAGAAAATTTTGTCTAGATCTAGACTAGAGTCTAGGTCTAGATCTAATTCTAATTGTAAACAAAACATAAATTGTATTTGATAATCACCCATTCCCAATCCCGCACCTGATAAACCAATGCAAACTACCTTTGATTTGGAGTTCGCCAGTGGACTCTTCTTTCTTTTTAATCCTAGTCGTACACAGCACCTTGAAAGTGGTCAAGAATTTAACCAGAAATGTTAAATCTTCTCGCTCGGTCGCTTAGCTTCCTCGCATAATATCCTTCAAAATGAGCAAGTAAATAATGAAGAAAATTTGTATTCCGTTGGTAGCACATAAGCATATATTACACTAAAGCTCCCTCGTCTCTTGCATTTCTTCCCCCTGCCGGCCCTGTCCTGAGTACAGTAATGAACATAGTGCCAAGATCAACAGGAGCCCGTTCCCAGAAACCGTCATAAGTCTAACTTCTTGACTAAATCAGCGTTAGTGAGCTACAATGTAGTTGTCCGCTACATGTTTCACGAAGCCCTCTTTGCCAAGATCAACTACAACATCCTGACTAAGGAGTTATGATGCCTCTGACACCGTCATATCTCTGTTATAACTTTTTAGTCGATGGGTAGTGTCATCACATGTCATTTATTGGGTAGACTATGGCTGGCAAAAAAGGACAAGAAATCTTTCGGCTATGATCTTACTAAACATCACTTAAACAGGGAGTTATTGTCTTTTTATATTTGAAAATCTGTTTAAAATATGCCATAGTTATATCTAAGGCTTTTCCCATTTAACTGAACTGATTATATGTGTTTATTTCTACATTGTAAAATCTCGATAGGATGGATAATCTGCCACAACAGGCAACCCATAGTTAGAAGTGTGTTCTCTAGTTTTCAGACCCATATGGCCTTCGAGATAAATTCTATCTTCAAATGTGTAAAATAAATACTTTAAAACATGAGTTTTAAAGTTTGGAATGTCAAAGTTATGTCATTTGAATACTGTACTGACGCCTAAAACAATGGACAAAACTTTCAAAACATTATATTTTTATTAAGAAGAATATAGGGTGTATTTTTATAAACTATCAAATGAAAAAACCCGGGGGTACCCATCTCAAGAACAGAACTGATTCACGAGTCATGTAATGAAATACTCACGATTATATTTTATAAATACTTCTATTATATAATCTACACAAATTTGGAAGTATATTGCATCTTTTATTTCTTGGTATCATTTTCAATCTTTTTTATTACTAATTCATTCAAATAATTGCATTTCCCCAAATATAAATTGTGTTATAATCCGGTGGTATTGCGACTAAGGCTAGGACTCGGCTCCTCTTCTCGCCGATAGTATCGATCTCATGAGATATCTATCAAGTAAGCTGTTCGTGAAACGGTTTAGGAAGATCACAGACATCTCCGTAGTTGGCGGATAAAGTTATGACTGTCTTGTCGTTGGTTTCTAGGAACAAGCCCCAGTTTCCTTGTCCCATTGAAATTTCCATAATTCTATAAGTATAGCTAATACTATTAATTCTCCATTTCATTTCATGACTGGATAAGAAATGACAGTAATTTATTGTTCAAGGTAGAAAGTACTGCAGTCATGTACACGTACTTGTATATGTAAGTGCCCTGATAGAGAACCTCCCTTTTATTTAGATATTTGGGAACTATTTCATCTTAGTGAGCCCCCTTTGTACATCACTGTTCCATTACGTTGGAGGAAGAGGAGGGTGTCCGATGGTTTGAGGAGCTGTTGTAGTAGGGGGAGGGCAAATTGACAATTCATCTCCATGAAATTACTCTACCTATTTACAGGTTACTTTATTTTATTAATCACTACCATAAAATGAAGCTCTCATAAGTCACATGATTGATATACATTGATTGATGTTAAAAGTAAAAGCATCACCAAGTCATTGAAGCGCCCTGATACCAAATTATGTATTTAAACGTCTCATCCTGTAACATACAGATTGAGATCCATGGCAACTGATTCATCATACTAAGAACTGCGGACATCAGTGATCCACCATGGTGGAGGGGGAGGGAGCCCAGTGGTTGGAAGAGCTCCTGGAGGAGACTCAGCTCCAGAAGTTCCTGACGAAGATCCACGACGATCTCCAGGTGTCGCGCCTGGATCACTTCCAGTACGTGAGGACGGAGGACCTGGAGAAGATCGGGATGGGGAGACCGGCAGCCAGGAGGCTCCTGGAAGCCGTCAAGAGGAGGAGGAGGAGGTCCGGATCCCAGAGTATCTTAGGCAGAGTAAGTCTGATATCATTTGTTTTAAGTCTTGCTCACACATGACGGAACTAAACGTAGCAAAAAAAAAAAGAACATATCATATTAGTGAAGTGCACTTCACATCACTCAGATGTAGTTATGTGAGTACTTACATATTTCTTAACCCTTAGTTTCTTAACCCTGTACCTTTTGCCTATTCCAGGTTTAGGAAATCCCCACTGTTCTCAATTGAAATGGCTAACCTGGACTATCTGGATAGATGTGTGTGTGTGTAGCTTATGAACATTATTGAGTGCACACTTGCATACTGAATGCGCTCTTTGTACCGGGCACAGTGGTCACACTGAATGTCTCATGCACGCAGTATGAATGGAATGAGTGTATGAAACTATTATAAACGGCGCTTGGTGAAACAACTATTCATATTCATGTTTGTCTCTGCTTGTCCTTTCCGCCTTCACTGGTTAGCAGTTTGCCACGGACCATTATAACTTCTGATCTCACTTTTTGTTCTGTACATGTATGCCCTTACAGTGACCATATGGTAGGAATACTCCCCAGGGAGCGGAAATGTTGCACATTGTGTGTGAATGAATAAGATGAATGGGGTAATAATGTCTGTAAAGGGCATAGAGATGGTACATTATTTTGTATGTAACTACTGTATGCGCTATTTAAATCCAGACTATTATTATTGTTGAGTGAAGGCTCTTGGCTCTCATGAGATGTTTTGGATATGATGCTTCAGTACTTGGTTCCTACAGTGTACATCCTTAATAGATAAGGTATTTTACCCATATTTGCCCCTCTCAACCCAAGGCTGAGTCTTATAAAGAGTTGATATTAGGGACTTTTAGATTCGCATGAAGACAATCGGGATTGCTATGGTCGACGTCCTTTTAATGCACTGCCTTGAATGGACGTCACACGTTTTAGTCCACGCAAATCTAAAAGTCCCTATTAATCGCAACTTTTTTGCGATGGATATCAATCAATCACAACTACATGTACTGTACATGTATGTACATTTAAGAGATACATGTAGGAGACTGCAAACTTGTGATTGATAAGAGGTCTTGCAAGTGATTTGGATCAATCGCAGCTCTTTGTAAGCCCAGGTGTTTTCAACGGCAATGCTGGAGGGTAAATAATAAACCGATAATTATATTACTTTGAATTCAAGTCGTTGCTACAATAAAGGTATGAATGTGTTAGCAAAGAAAATAATACTAAGCTGGAAGAATTGTTAAATTAACTTTAATTTTTAGCCAATGTTATTTTTCATTCAATTATTGTGTAATTCATGTACATGTACCGTAAATATAATATATCAAAAATAATATCCCTACATTCCCTAGTGTCATTCTTTTGTGTCGCAATGTGTGGTCAACAAGGGTTCAAAAGATATTATTTTCAATACTACATGTACATGTATATCTGCAATGAGTAATATATTTAGCAATATAATATATATGTATTGATTGAAATTATGTAAATTCAAACCTCACCTGAGGAAAAGAAAGACATATTTATATTAGGGCCTTTGGCAAGTCAAGAGCTGTATTAATGCTGATGAGTCTAGCCAACAGGCTTAACATGACCATGTTATTCCTACATGTAAGTATTAGCTGAGTTGCCTGTGTATTATTACATTCCCCTCTATCATACATGTAGGAACTTTTAATCAATCATTGCAATAATATGCCTTTTCCTCTGTGCAAAGATTTTGAGGAATATGCGAGCCAATAATATTTGAGTTCAGCCAAGACCTACAGTACAGTGTACAGTACATGTATAATGGATTTATTGACCTTAATTCAGATGAAATGGGTGGAAATGAAGTCTAATGAAATGACCCGTGTCCATGGACATACACTCCTGAGTCGTATTAACTTCCGTGGAAATACATGTGTAACATGTGTAACATGTGTAGAGACAAGAGAGAGAGGAAAAGCTAAAAGTACCTGCTACAGTATTACTATGGTATCATGGAATGCCCTTGTTTTTGGAAAATGCAAGCTGTACTGACCTAAATTGTAAATATGTTTCATTTTGGGTAATAAAACTATTATGTTGTCATTTGGTATAAAAGTATTAGTTGAAATTTTCAGTTGACCACACTAAATGATCTATTGATTTTTGTTTCTTTTTTGAATGATTCAGGATGGTTTTAACTTTAGAATTTTTAATATTTTATGTTTGTAGCCTGAAGGGGCGGTAACTCTGTAACTCAGTGAAACCTGTACAGTACATGTACATGTATATGCAAAGATCGCTTAAGTGAAACATGAAAAGTGGTCTTTATGTACAGGTTTCAATGAGAAACCATAGTCAAGGCAAACACAAAGTGTGGTCTTTGTAGACAGGTGGTAACTAAAGCAGGTTTGACTGTATTAGGTTAGGGTAAAGTACATTGTTATGTGTTTTATCTTGGGTTAAACGTATGTTGATTTACATGTAGATCGAGTCAGGAATTGACCATGGGACAATTGTTGCTGGAACATACACTGTACTGCAGCTTCTACAATGAAATATTAATATGATTCAAGGAGTATGAAATTCCACAAGCATCAGCTGATACTCTTATACAAAACTGTCAGCCATTACAAATTGACAATATATATTGAAATTACTCCTACATGTACATGTATATGATCACATACAGTACATGTACATGTGTAGCAAGGAAAATAATCACTCCAAAATTTGCAGTTTCCTTTCTAGCCAAACATTATAAGCGTATGAAGGGTGCGGATCCATGGTACAGACCGTGTAGTACAAGTAGCCTACACATGTACAGTATGTAGGATTACGTTTACAGAAAAATAAACCCATCCATTTACAGTCATCCATGTAATGAACCTTGGAAGCCTAAATGTACATGTATGTGTGAAGTACTACATGTTAACACTTAGATTTAGAATAGGATACATGTATGTTATACATGTATTAAGTGTACATGAACAGGTCTGAGTATTCCACATTTACTGTAATTGCTGCATGATGACCACTTGACCAGTCCCAATCATTGTAGTATTACAAAGGAAACCATTTTGGATGAATGAAGGAAGTCTTCATGAAAGGCTAGTTGAAGAGCCATCTGGAGGGGTGCCAATTTACAGTGGTGATTGATGTCGACGCTGGTGTCTAGTAGCTCAGGATATGAACTTTACAGTAGGCTGAGCACAGACGAATCGTGATCATTCTCAGAAGTGACGATTGTTCCATATAAATCCATGATCGTGTAAATGCCAAGAAATTGGAAAGCCACAACTGACGCACAAGAAACTCTGATATTGCCATCTTTGAGTTTCATAGGCTTCATACTGTAGCTCAATACCACATATTAATAAAGTAATATAGTTTTGTAAAAAGAGGCTTAGTTAATTAATAGAATAATTGTATCCTCATGCTTATTTTCTTTTGAAAATGAAATGCATTCCTATGAAGATGTGGATTGTCATTGTACATGTGAATCATTTTAACCCTTTGCGACAATCATGGTTTGGCTCAATACCTTTTGATTTAGAGCTCTATAAATGATAAAATATGCCAGATACTGTGTGCGAGTAGAAAGGGCAGAAATTTCTGCAAACACTGCATCCATTTTTGTTTCATGACTACATGTCTTGCATTTAATACCAGGAATTTTTAGAAAAAGAAAATAACATTAAAATCCTTAAACTGGCAACATGTCGATAGATTCAAAATCAATGTGTTTTTTTAAGATCAAACTTGACCATTTTGTCAAATTTTTGACATTCTTACCCAAGTTTATTTGTATTTGAACGATGTGGCAATTGTTGTTAATAATAATAAATAATAATAATAAAAACGTTACTTATAAAGCGCTAACCACAGAAGTCTCTAATCGCTATATGCCTACATGTATATGAAGAACAATATCAATAATAGCCATATAAATGATTCCCTCCCTGAAAGGGTTAAGTTCGGCTTCAGTTGTGATAAAGTATTAGTAAATTGAAAATCTTGATTCCCATCAACTATCCACCTAACTATTCATTGTCAGAATTGTAGTAAAATCTGAAAAGAAGTATGTCAGTGTGGACTACCGGTACGCCTTAACTAAAAGGAAGTAGTGAAAACTATACTTTACAAAATTAAATATTATAATCACCTGATATCCTTTTACTATAGGATAGAAATAAATTTGAACTCAATTAATGTCTGATTTTGTAATGCCTAATGACAGGAAGTTAATTTTTTGCAGTGTCAAACAGAACTTGTGGATGTGTACATGAACATGTGCATTACAATTACACAGGTTTGCTTTGTATTAGGGAACCAATCACCATCCATCGCTCAAGATTTCTAGCTTCTCCCTCTTTTCTTTAAAAAAAAAAAATGTGCGCGGCATCCAAGCTCCTGCGCTTACCGTAGATTGGCGCGTAGAAAATTGGACCGCTGCGGACCATTAGGTGGAAAGGACGGGGAGAGTGATGAAGGCTCGGCAGACAGCCAGCTTCTAATTGCCTACCGACCCTGCATGGGTGGTTTGATCAAACGGATTAATATTTCAGGCATCAATTTATGCTCTCTGGACACGATCACCACGGCGATGAAGGAGGAGGAGGAGGAAGGAGACGGCCGCATCCATGCTATCCATGCATTGGTGATGTAGTATTGGACAAAATCATTTGGATACTTCATGGAATATGGTTGATCGGGTGTACGTGCTAATGTTATGCAGACTCTTCTACATACATGTATCTAGAGTAACCTGGATAGGATGACTTTGCTTAACTGAATTTATTTTTTGAAAAATAATGTAAGTCCTCATTTTAAAGGGTTTTCATGACATTGATACCTATCACTTTTCCTGGAGGGTAACATTCATAAATTTTCTGTTTTGTCTCTTGTGATAATTTACAAAATACATGTACCAACTGCTATTTGATGCAGAATTTGTTTTGCATTGAGGTAGCCTTGCATTTAAAAGTCCTCATACAGTATATTTATGTGTTTTCATGCTATTCTTGCTCATTACTTTTTCAGTATTATTTAGTATTTTTTTAAATATTGAATTTTAAGGTACTTTATTCTACAGTCAAACCTACCTTTAATATCGACCACCAGTCCATAATGACCACTAATAATTACCCTGCAGAAAATTCATGTACACTACTGTTCGACTAACCTGCCTATAACGACAACCTGCCTATAACGACAACCTGCCTAACACGACCAGCGACCGCCCATTTCGACACCGCATGATAAAAGACGTAGTGTTGCCACAACAACCGCCTCAGAGGCAGTGCTGTCAGCATTCGATTGCTGGCTCTCAGCTGCTGTATTGGCTCACTATTCCATGTTTCATGCCCTTGTTTTAGTAACTTACAGGGGATGTCCCCTCTTTGAAATAGACCAATGTCTTCGTCCACAACCAAGAAAACAGAACTTTTGTGAAAATGTCTATACAAATAAGATGTGGAAGGAGCTTAAAAGATATACATGTACAAGTGTATGTCACAGAGTTGCCAATTTTCAGTTTGATCAATTTCAGTTTGAAAATGAAATCATTTGTAATGATTTCATTTTGCTGTTTTTATCTTTTGCCGAATAAATGTGAATTTGAATTTGAATTGCAACTTAATACATGTAAAATGATTGTAAACTTTCTTACATTTCAAATTTTCACTGATCTGTTCCACACATTCTGTTTTCATTAAAAGACATTTTTATCAGGGTGGACTTTCTATTTGATACTATTTAATATCATAATTCAGAAATGACACTGTAAACTGCAAGCAAAAGTAAAGAGTAAACAAACAGTAGAATCAATTTTAGGCATCATTTCATTAAAGCCCAAGTCCACTCCAAAAATAACTTACTTTCAATAGAACTAGAAAAATCAGACAAACCAATCAAAAAAAGTTTGAGCTAAATCGGATAACTAATAAGAAAGTTATGAATTTTTAATGACATGAAAAACTTTTTAAATCACTACACAAATTGGCAACTCACTCATGAGTCTGTGACGTATGGTCCTCACTATGCACTAATTATTGCCTGTTTATTAATAATATAAATTTCCTATTTTCACCCTAAGAATCCTATTTCTTCACACCAGCATCCATGTTAGATTGTTAGTAATATGCGTTTGTGTGGATGCACAAATAAAGAGTATTTTTGTTCAATTAAATCATTAAAAAAATGAATTTTGATAAACTATTTATATACAAATCAATAATTATGAAATACAATATTCAGAAAATAGTATCAATTCTTCATAATTCATAAAGGTTTTTGGGAAATGTCACACACGCAATGTGATACAAACCATATAACTTGGGCATAGGCATTGGGAAATCAAGTTTTGGGGGATACTGTAAAAGGGAAATTAATTGGATTAAACTGTGTAAAGCAATTGATAAGTTGTGAGGACATGACGTCACAAACTGATAACCATCTTGGTAATTTGTGTTGTGAATCTCATTGTTCTATAGTTTTACTTGCTTTTTCAAATAATCATAACTTTCTTATTAGTTATCCGATTTTGCTCAAACTTTTTTTGATTGGTTTGTCTGATTTTTCTGCTTTTATTGAAAGTAAGTTTTTTTTTCGAGTGGACTTGTCCTTTAAGAAGTGTGAAAATAAAAAAATAGAAATTTCATTAAAGGGAAAGTCCACCCTGAATTTAAGTTGTTTTTAATAAAAGCAGAACAGTGAGAGAAACATATCAGTGAAGGTTTGACGAAAATCCGACAAAGGATACAAAAGTTATGAATTTTTAAAGTTTTAATTTTATGACGTCACATGAGAGCTGCTCTCCTACACATTGTGTACTGTAAATTGCCATTTTCTCAGAAAAATAATTATTATTTTACCTGTGCATTCGATATATTATCAGACACATGCTTTTATACACGTCTCTATGAAATAGATCCATTCCTTCATCAAGAACAATGAAAAGGGGGCAATTTATAAATTACAGTACACAACACATGGAAGAGCAGCTCGCAAGTGACGTCACAAAATTAAAACTTTAAAAATTCATAACTTTTGTATCCTTTGTCGGATTTTCGTCAAACCTTCATTGATATGTTTCTCTCACTGTTCTGCTTTTATTAAAAACAACTTAAGTTCAGGGTGGACTTTCCCTTTAATATGATGATTTTCAAATCATTCCTTAGAACCCACATCAAGCATTTTCTATTGTATGTACCCTGCGTAATTCATTGTAATACATCAATTTTATTTCTTTTGGCAGTTTTCATGGTTGATATCAGTTTTTATAGCCTGCATCCTTGTGTGATAATTTGATACCAATGTTTTGAATGTGAATCAAACAATATATTCATTTTAGAGGGTTGTATTTATATTTTTTGTTGCTGAGAAGCATGCATATATTTTACAAGATATTGGTGTGTGTTTGATTACGAATAAAAGGAAAGAAATAGAAAATGTAATATTTTGACTGAAAGTAAATTCTTTTCATAACAGTTGTTTTCATGGAATGTACAATGTTCTCTAATAATGATTTTTTTTGTCAATTTGTTAGTAAGTTGTTAGTTTTATGTGATAATATAACTTCAATTTATGATGAATCTGTTTTTTTTCTTTTTTTTTCTCCAGGTGCTGAATGTGGTCAAACCCGACGGCTCAACGAACCGCTCTCGAGCTGCCAACTCTGGTCAGCCAGCCACCCAGTTGCTACCAGGCGGTGTGACGAGTACAAGGCAGAACATGGAATCTCTGACGTGTCTTATCAGCGAGTCTGAACTCACCCTCCATGAGAAGCTGGGCAATGGGTCCTTTGGCGTGGTCCGGAGGGGGGACTGGAAAACTCCCAGGGGGAAGAGAGTGAGTACACTAAAGGCCTGTCTTTACCAGACCGGATTTGCCAAATAACCTGCTATTTCAAATATCCTGATCACAAATTATACAGCAGTTTTAATTAGTGGGATATTTGGTAGAGAAATTATCCCATGCAATCTTGGTCTTGTTTTCCAAATATCCCACTATTTTGGGAATAACAGGCTAATTTGCGCCCATCCGAGCTTGTTTGTGATTTGCGTATTGGTCTGGTGAAAACAAAATTTTGAAGTTTTAGGATAATATCCCAAGTCTGAAAATAGCGGGTTATTTGGCAAACTCGGTCTGATGAAGACAGGCCTAATGTTTAGTTCAATACAAACTCCACATGATGAAAGTAGTTACAGTAGTTATTCATAAACAGGGGATAGTGGTGGATCACACAGTTTCCTGATCTGCAAAATCTTATATGGCATACATTCAGTACTTCATGTAATAGTTTAAAGAATGGCACAAGAGCATCTCGTGTTCTATGACCTATGGTTCAACACACCAAACTACAGTGTATGCAGTGTATGCACCTTGTAATAATTTCTGTGAAGAGCTTACAGACGGAATTTTGTATTAAGCGCGATATAAATCCAGGTTATTCTTATCGTTTCAAATTATATGCAATACTACATTTACATTTCATTGATTTCCTGTATGTTCATACTAATCTCTTGTTATTTTTTGTTGAATGATGTCTGCACATATTTGTATTCTCGAGTGATAATTTAACATCAAATCTTCTCCCTTTTTGTTGTTGTCAGGTCGAGGTAGCAGTGAAATGTTTGAGAAGTGAGATGGTTAATCAGCCTGGATTCTTTGAAGACTTTGTCAAGGAAGTGAACACCATGCACCTTTTAGATCATCCCCATCTAGTCCGACTCTACGGCGTGGTGCTCTCCACCCCTCTAAAAATGGTCAGTCCTTCTTCTCTCTTTAGAAAATATTTCCCCTTTCACAGACCCACGCTACTTTTACAGTCAAACCTGCTTTAGCGACCACTTGTATAGAAAGACCACCTGTCTACAAAGACTGCATTTTTTTGGTATCCCTTAAATATGGTTTCTCATTGAAACATGTACTAAGGAACCTGTACTTAAAGACCACTTTTCTTCTCTCCCTTGGTGGCTGGTCTTTATAGACAGGTTTCACTGTATATATATACAAAAATACAATAATTCACAAATATTGTGCCTACAAACTGATATAGCTTCTTGAGAAAAGCATTATTTTGACAAGAACCCTCTACACCTCCTGCCCTGCTCCCTGCCCCAGTTTTGTGTAGAGAAGTCAGGCAACCTTTGACTGTTGACCGGAGAAAAAGATGCACTGGGGTTCAGGGCGAATTAGCCCCCAGAATGCCAAAAAGAGCCCCCGAAAGTTTTAAAAGAGCCCCCCAAAATTTGCATAAAGTTCAATGCAAAGCAAAATAAAGAGTGTTATTTTCAAGACCCCACATTATCGCGTTTAGAAACCAAGGACTTGTGGAATATGTGATACTTATATAGATAATGATATGTATCATTTTAATGGTTATACATTATAAACTGCTATGCTATTGAGCTTTATGAAATGAGTTTTAAAGTATCTCTTGAGAAGTAATATTTGGAGATTATACTTTGAATGTAGTATTAATATCAATATCTGATGAAAAGAAAATTAAAAGCCCCTCGAAAGTGTTGGGAGCCCCAAATTGTATCATTATGTGAAAGAAGATGTAATTTAAGACACATTTCTGAAAGGATTTTCTAAAACAAATGTGTTTGAAGTCAGATATTAATGAAAGAATTCAAAATTTAACAGAAAACCCAAATGATATATTCTTTTAACAAAATTTGTCTTCAGACACATTTCTTTGGTGGAAATCTTTGCAGAAGTGTGTCTTACTTTAAATTACAACCTATAATTTAAGTGAAATTTTGCCATCAAACTTTTGGCTAATTTGGGGCTTCCAACACTTTAAGAGGAGCTTTAATCTAGGGTTGAGCCTACTTTCCCTTACAACTTTGGGATCCCCATTATTCAGGATATCCTGACATTGTCTGAGCAGTAAACATCATCTTACCTTTGATTGACCTCGAGACATGAAATGTCATCTTTCAACTCGCAGTAGTTCAGAGATTTCTAAAGGTCTAGTTAAATCAGCATTTCCTTTTCAAATTAGGCAACATTAATTTGTATTTTCCACTCTCTCATACATGTAGTTAAAAATGTTAACTTGTATATTAGATGAAACAGAGTTGATGAAACATGTACACAAATAAGTGATTGTAAATTACATTCTTTGTTGCCAATTTAAAGACTTCAATGATTATTTTGGATGAAATATTTCTTATTCCTGAATAGCACAATGTATGGACTCAGATTTTCAAATGATTTTTGCACTTTCTGCTAATATGTACAATTTGTACATGTAATTTCAGAGCATTCTGAATCATTTTTTTTTTAACATCACTTAAATTTAACACTAAAATGCTATTGGTTAAATTAAGTCCCCTCCTTCATTTTTGTCCAGAATGTTTTTAACATCAAAAGTATTTGATATTATGGTTTTATTCAGTAATATCATTCAACTAGAAAAGAACTTCCAAAGTTCCAAGAGAATTCCATAGCACTGCACATTTCATCTAATCTTGGTTTTGTGGAATTGTTGTTTTTAACATAAGATGCTAGAAATTATAGTTTAAATTTGATATCATCTCTTTTTCATACATTGAAAAGTTTTAAGGGCAGAATGAAAAACCTTGCAAATCAAGTCTACATGTATGCTCTTTACAGACACCATACCCAGTAAATCTTTATCATCTCTTTTTCCTACATTGAAAAGTTTTAAAGGCAGAAGGAAAATCTTGCAAATTAAGTCTATGCTCTTTACAGACACCATACCCAGTAAATCTTTATCATCTCTTTTTCCTACATTGAAAAGTTTTAAAGGCAGAAGGAAAATCTTGCAAATTAAGTCTATGCTCTTTACAGATACCATACCTATGTAAATCTTTCCTGTTGTCAAATATTTACAAAGTCTCCATTGCCTGCCAAAAAGGTTGAACAAACCAACCAGTAAGCTGGAAGTGATCTGAAAAAGGAAATTAGGGCAGGGTGAAATGTTTAATAGCTTCCGTTTTGAAAGGAAAGATGGCAGGTCTGCGGTTAATAGATAATTTGGCCATCCATTTGATTCATACACTTTTGTGTTGATGGATGAAAAATATGTACATTAATACTAATTTCACAGGTAGACTTCAATATTTGAAAATAATAATCATTCTTTTACCAATCTGATTTGTATTGGTGTCTGTTCATTAGAGAGAAAAAAGTGTTGTGCTCTTGCATATTGGGTACCAGTTAAAACCCGGGTGGAGAGTGTCAAAAGTGGATTAAATGTAAATCAGTGTAAGTTACCATTACAAAAGATACCGGTAGACAAAATGCCCCAAAATATAAATAATTACAGGAATTTCAAATTGATGATATTGAAATACAAGTATACAACACAGATATGTGAGAATTTATTTTTTAGTCGAAGCTATTAAAAGTGATGCGTACATTTTTTGGAAATATTACTATTTTGTTCCTTCGTTTGCTTTGTGTTTAATAGGTGACGGAATTGGCCCCACTTGGTGCCTTGGTGGACAGGTTACGAGAGGACCCTTCCAAATTCCTCATCTCGACCCTGAGCGCCTTTGCATTACAGATCGCTTCAGGCATGAGCTTCTTAGAGTATAAAAGGTTCATACACAGAGATCTAGCGGCAAGGAATATACTGCTAGCTTCAATGCAAAAGGTAAGATCAATTTTTTATCCCCTTGCCAAGGAAGTCGGAGGTCAAAGGTCATAGCTCATTAAATATCTGAATCTGTTTGACAAATTTTAATGAATTTTGATATGAAGGTACATTGTATCAAAATACATGTACAGCCTAAGTTCGATTTCTGAGTATGTAGGTCAAAGGTGAAAGGTTATAGCTCATTAAATATGCAAAAACACCTTATTATATATGTGAAAATGTGGTTAACTTCCTTGCGTAGTAATATAATACAAATAATGAATGGTTATGAGTTCAATAGTGCAAATATTTTTATGAGTTGAAAGATTAACATTCTTTTCAACGAGGCGTCAGCCGAGTTGAATAGAATTAACGTTAATCTTTCAACGAATGAAAATATTCGCACCATTGAACGAATGAAAAACATTCATTATTTGTTTTATACAACATCGAAGAAGATCTAATAGAATGTTAATCAACAATTATGCTTTATTAAAGCCGAGTTGAATAGAATTAACGTTAATCTTTCAACGAATGAAAATATTTGCACCATTGAACGAATGAAAAACATTCATTATTTGTTTTATACAACATCAAAGAAGATCTAATAGAACGTTAATCAACAAGTATGCTTTATTAAAGATAAATTAAAGTTGAAGTCAAGCCTTCTCGATCTCGATTACATTCAGATTGCCTTCGCGTCAGATACACGCAGGGATACATGCGCGCAGGCTGAGAGGTACGCAGTCTGCATATAACCAAAAATGCACGGCGCATATAACCAAAAAATGCACGACTGTGCAATATAACATCTATTGAAAATCATGTGACCAACAATCCTCCAATCAAATGACAAGGATCCACATAGGTGTTGTATAAAATAATATATTCCTATGGTCGTAACTTGTTCTGACGCATATACACTGTAGGCCATTTGTATCCTGCGAAGGGATGCTATGCTTTGCATTGACTTGTTGTTGTTTTTTTTTTTGGGGGGGGGGTTGAAAGTATTAATACATGATCTTCCTACAATGAAGGCCCGGCAGCTAGGCATAGATGAGAGGGCTAAACGTAAGATCAAATTGACACAAAAAATGAGAGGCTTGAGCATTTTTAAACTCCAAGAAATTCATTACATATAGACTTGGCTGCTAGGAAGATAGTGTTAGTTAGTGCTTCAATGCAAAAGGTTATGTCAAATGATGACAAACTATGATCGCATGATTGTTTTTTAATTTAAGAGATTAGAACCTTTAGAGACTTGGTTGCTAGGAATATAGCACTAGCTTCAAATGCAAAAAGTAAGATCAAAAATTCAAAATGATGGAAAAATATGGAGACTTGTGCTTTTTTAGACTACAGGGGATTCATACACAGAGTTAGAGGCAGCTAGCTTAAATTAAAAATGATAGCAAATATATGACTTTTTAGAACATATATGAATATTCACACACAAGAGACCAGCAAGGAGCCATTATAGGCGTATGGTACAACTTTTATGGCATGAAGCTGTCGTGAATTGATTTATTGAAGAATTATTCATCTGTTGTCTTGTTACATGTACCTATTCCAAGTTACTGGTATTTACCAAGTAATTTATTGAAAAACAAAAGGTTGTGAAACTAACTGTACTAGAAGATTGTGAGTAGTTGTGAAAAGCTATGGTGTAAAGATTTTTGTTCTTCTTCCATCAGTCATTAAACGGAAAGCCACAATGAAACTACTAGCTAGTCTTCCATAATTGGAAAGCCAACCTTGGAAACAGTTGCTTGAGTGAAGCAAAGAAAAAATGGCTTTCAAACACATTTCATTCAAGAAAAATGAGACATTTACAGATAAGCCTTGTGATTGTGATGGTATCTACATTTACATACATGTACATGTATACATGTAGGACTATTCTCTATGTTTTATGCATGAAGTATCGTAAATATTTCATCTGTGGGAAATTGATGAAGGTCTACATGTACAATATGTGTGTATTTTTTGCACATCCTTATATATACATTTTGAGTAAATGTTGCTCTTTTGTTTGTGAATTCTGTAAACAAAATTGATAAAAAGTCCATGTTATTTTGAGTTTGCTTCTACACTCACTTCAACATGCGATTTTTTGTCAAGCTGGGTTTTCCCCTTGAATTACTCATCAAACATCTACATGTGCATGTTCTGTAGAACAATTGGCATGAATTAAATTTTTGACTCGCATTAGAATGCAACACCTACATGTACATGTATATACCAAGAGGCACCAAGGGTGCGTTTATCGTGTCTTGCCACTAGATACATGTATGTACATGTAATATATGTACATATCGAACCCCACTATACAAACATGATTTGCGGGATGTTGCGTTTATCGTCTCTTCATGATACAAAATAAAGGCCTTGTCACTGCGCAGCTGCTTTGCGCTGTTTGACCCGGGAAGCAGACAGTATCTCGGAGGTCAACTACACACACATGCTTGAACAACTACATGAAACAACACATGGCGCGAACCAGAAATTAGCCTTGGAAGGTTCCGATTTGTATGTGTATGCGCTTTATGTCTCAGAAACGTGATTCTGGCTGTATGTCACATTCATTTTTTTTGAGTTACAATTTGCCCATATCAAAAGACGTTTGAAAAAGGCTTTGCATTAATCACCTTAAAAATTTGCCTGAAAGTGAAAGATGTTTGAGAAACCTTTATTCTAAGCAAAAAATTGGTCAATTAACGCACCCCAAGACTATGGAACATGTATTTCTCTGCACTATTTGCTTAAAGGGAAATTAAAGGGAAGTTCATACTTTCATACAGTGGGACCATCACAATGGTGGCTAATAATATATATCTTTAGAAGTAAAGGACATATATGACATATATGATTGGAGTATATCCAATCAGTGTCCGTTAGTCATTGAGAGTAGCTTCCCTGTTTATACAAGCCTTCCCATGCCAACTTTAAAGGGAAACATCAGGCTTAAGTTCTAATGGCCTTTTATTAATCATTTAACCAAACAGTATCAATAATCATACACTTTAAAACAAATATTATTACAAGTTATGCATTTTATGATGCTCTGAGTACTGTAATGTACTTTTGTAGGGTTAGAGGGCATTATGTGCACAAGAATGATTTGATTTGATCAACAGTATATATACCACATGTCATGTTTATAATGTCATATAAAACAAGAGTGTTTTCTTGGAGCCATGTATATACATGTATAGCTTTTTCTTACTAATAACTTAAATACATTTTTATTGTGACATGAAATTATCATGCATTTTTATGCAAACGGACATCAAAATGTCAATTTTACACGTGTAAAAAAAAAAAGAGGTACATGTACAGTTTAATACTACAGTATTACATGTGTCAATGCAGGAACTAACTTGAAAAACAAACAAACCCACAAACTTTTCTAAAGATTGAGTTCTAATAGATAATGACATAAAAAGTCAAAACTGAAAGTAGACAATTTGTTGGTATTTATTTATTGTGATTCATCGACCACAAAATCACACTGCAAATAAAAGAATAATGTTTGGGCATCAAATAGAATCTACATGTAGTATAAAATCTATTTTGTTTTGGGCTTTATGAACATGGACTTGTACATTGTAGTGGAAGTTATGCTGTCAAAGAATTCATGACCCTTTGCATGTAGAGTACATATTTACGGTATGTGGCTTTTATTGTGGTGACTGTTGACCCAAATGCGGCTGGGCTTTTTTCTAATCCAGTTGAGAATTATAATTTTGGGCCAGATTTGCCCTGAACCCATGGAATGAAATCAAGAAATCCACACAGAGTGCACAATTTAATTTTCCAAATATACATTTGGCAACATGTACACGATTTTGCTTTGTACTAGTGTAGCTTTCAGCAGTATACAATGTATATGCAAAAATATGGGTCATGGCGGGGAGGGAGGGAGGGAGGGAGGG
>BEXV01000225.1:34141-44660 GCA_003118195.1 Hemicentrotus pulcherrimus | reverse complement strand
GAGGGAGGGGGAGGGTAGGAGGGAGGGAGGGACAGAGAGCGTTAATGAGGAGCACATGAGACATCTAAGACATGATAATGCTTGCTTCCCAGCCAACTGTCATTGGCAATAAAAGGAGCTAATTTAGACTTACACTTTCTCCAATAATGTTTGGGAAGAATTAACAAGTTAGTTAACAAAATTAGTTACCGTTTTTAGCCAAAAGTAGGTTTGACAAGTAGATAGAATCGTGCCAAGATAATGCTCAAGGCTTACATGTACATCTCCACTGCTGGCCGTTTTTGACTGATTAGACTATTCTGAATGGTGGAAGGGAAGGGTAGTGTGAAATTGCATGCTTTCAGATTACATTTGCCAACAAGGTAATAGCAAAAATTGTTTTTAAAAAAAGTCTCTAGATTTGCTGACAAAGCATTGGAAATGATAATGCCTTGAAAATAATTTGGAAAGGGGATTCAAATCCCTTCTCATTTTAGCAGTGCCCCTTTGGTGGTGCACACACCTATGAGGCACAGAGTCTTTGAAGTTTGTTTTAATGAAAAGAGATTTGACAAGCAAAGTAGAGTAACCTTGCTAGTCAAGATAATGCTTGGCTATGCTACATATATCTATCTTTTGTTGGTAAAATGATATACACAAAGTTCAAATTGTACTTGTACATGTAGCTCTGCCTTATACTTTTTGTTTACAATGTATGAAGTTTGGAGGTGTTGTTAAAGTCACCATTACTGCCTGGGGAGGATGATTTGGTAAAGGGTGGGGGAGGGGGGGGAAATGATGTCTTACAACAGTGTCTGACAGAGAATTCCAGCAAAAAGACATGTTTCCTTGCATAATTTTAATACTGGGACACTGCTTACGTTCAAATCTCACAGATATGATATACACACTTTATTTGACATATTCATAATTCCTGCAAAGTTCTGCATAATTTGATGTTGGCTGGAAATGGGATACTCTACCTTAAGAAGGGTATCTTCCAATTCACCTCAGGATTAGATAAATATGATTCCTCCACTCACCCCCAACCTCCCCAGCTACATGTAAACAATTAGAAGAAACTTTATGTGGCTTTCTAACCGCTACATTTTTATCACCAGTTATTATTATTCTTATTGTTACTGTTATCAATTGCATTATTAATTTTGTCATCTCATTCTCTTACCAGGTGTGCTCCAGAAAGTTTGAAGACCAAGCAGTTCTCTCATGCAAGTGATATGTGGATGTTTGGTGTGACGTTATGGGAGATGTTTAGCTTTGGGGAAGAGCCTTGGCTTGGATACAATGGAGCTCAGGTAAAGAATGCATCATCACTATATTACTGCTACTGTCGCTACTGTGAGGACTACCACCATTACTACTACTACTGCTGCTACTACTACTACTGCTACTGCTACTGCTACTATTACTGCTACTGCTACTACTGCTACTGCTACTACTACTGCTAATACTACTACTACTATGTCTTCTAATACTACGTGTATTGTTACTAAAGTGCTGCTGGTGCTGCAACAGATTATGCTTCTAAAATAAACTTTACTACATCCAACACAATTAAAAACCACCACCACTATCATCACTACCACTAGTGATGTCACTACTTATGCCACCACTACCGTCAGTACCACAACAGCTACATCTAAAGCCACTACCACCACCACAACTATCACTACCACTACCACCACCACAATTATTACTACAACCACCACGACCCCACTACTATTTCTAACTCTACCATTAAATAATTCTGCTAACACCACCGGATAAGACTGATAACCATTACTACCATTTTTACCATTATTACTACAGTGTAAATTGCAATTAGGCCTAATACCACCACCACCACCACCACATCACCACATCCCCACCAGCACTACCACACCTACATGTATCAGCACTTTTCTACTACCGCCAACTTTTACGATCTGTGTTACCATTACTACTGGTACTACTGCTAGTACCTCTACTTTTACATCTGCTCTATAAACTGCTCCTAGTGCGACTGCTATTCATACTTCATCAGTATTTTCATGAAATTGAGCCACTGCTCATTCACTAAGTATGTAGCGGTTCATTGCGTGCAATGCCTATAAGGATTCCACCTATGCCTAGATTTTACACAAAAGTGTGTGTGTGTACTCAATCCAATCGATGACCAGTGGCTTATTTTATAAGGAGTCTACCTTCTTCTTCTACCTTTTCACATATTCAACATTTACAGTGATGCACCTTTTGCCACTAAAGAAGCTCTATAGCTGTTAACCAGTTTGCTACTAAATTCTTTCATTCCCATAGGTTTTATACAGGAACCACCCGGTTCCAGTAGGCAATGGTTTTTATAATATAGATTCTTATATTTCTTGTCAATACCAGATTCTTCAGAAGATCGGGAAGGAGGGTGAGCGATTACCCAGGCCTGATCACTGCCCACCAGGTATCTACAGTTTGATGGAAATTTGCTGGCAGGCCAACCCTGAAGACAGGCCCATGTTCTCATCTGTCAAAGACCAACTTGACAAGGTAAGCGAGAGACATGGCCAGTGCATAACTTGGTGCAAATACCAAGGGGGCAGGGGGGATTCAGGAAAAAAGCCAAGGGCAACTTCTTTCCATCAAGGGTACAGACAGATGTAAATAAATATGTGTATGGCAATGCCTACTTACCCCTAGAGCATAACACTGAGTTGCTCATAGCAAGGATAGGGTCCTTTAGAAAAAGGAAGAAAAACCCAAGATCTATTTCTGGGACAAGGATACTGACAGGTGAAACAGACTTGTCGATGCATACTGTCAACCTGTAATTTCTTTGTGGAATGGACTGTATGGCAGAGTAGACCAGGGGGTGTTTCACAAAGATCCTAAGTTGGACTTAAATTATGGAAAGCAGTTAATAGCATCTATGATTTTTGTTGGTAAAAGTTATTCTAAAAGGCATAAAATGTTGATTCAAATCATTTATATTTTCTAATATCAAGGATTTCTCATTTTCTTGATGTGGAATTTATAAATAGACTAAAATACTTCAATTTTCACTTTTGAATATATTTTATTTTAAGGCTACAAATGGCTCTCCATAATATTTAAATCCAACTTAAAGTTAAGTTTGACTTAGAATCTTTGTGAAAACCCCCCCTGTATTGTTTTACTGTTGCCTTGTAGATGAAGCCATTGGAGATGAGGGTAACCAAAGACCTACAATTTGATGAACCCGACAAGTTAGAATGCGAGGAAGGACAGATCATCACAATCATCGACGGCAAGTAAGTCAAGGTTTTACATGTATCTGTATCATTCATATTTTTATCACTCATGGCAATATTTCCACACAATGCATGTAACATTTTATAAAAGAAAGTGATCAAATTGAGCTTTTGAATCAATGGTTTATTCAAAATTCATCATGACATATTCTTATTTCTTAACAGCAGGAAAAGTTGCAGTTCATCTCTTTAGAAACTCATATGTGAGCACCCTGTCAGAATTTTCCAGGAAACTTTGATTTTTTGTTTTTGCCAGTGTGACTGCATACTTCCTGCAAATGTAGCTGAACTTTCGATATATACTCCTATTGAATTGTGAGAAATTAGATTCCTGTAATTTTGACTCCTGTAAGCTTTGTCAGTTTTACTGAAAAGGATAGGCGAATCCCTCGCAAGCTCCTGGGCCCCACGTCAGGATGATTCACTTGCAATGAAATCTCTTCAGAGTTTTTGCATTTTGACCATACATACTGTCTCTTTTTAACACACAGGCCAGAGGAGAACTGGTGGCTCGGGCAGAACATCCACACCCACAAGATAGGGCGTATCCCTCGCAAGCTCCTGGCCCCCATGTCAGGAGGGATCACAGGGGAGGACATCAGCAAGCCTATCAAATACAGCTTCATACACACGGGTCACGGAGGGGTGGACGGCAACTCGTGGGGACACCCGGACAAGATCGATGAGTGAGTTCATGCTAGCTCTCACAGATCATTCACATTAAAAGGGAAGTCCACCCTCTGATATTAAGTCGGTTTTGATTGAAGCAGAAAATTGATAGAAACAGGTCAAGTTTAATTTTTTTATACAGAGCAAATTGGAATGGAGCACGCAAGATACGTCACAGTGTCGCCAATTTATGTTTCACTAAAGACAACTTCAAAAATTCATAACTTTCCTATTTTAAATTTCATATTGCTCAAACTGTCACCAATTTGTTTCTCACATCCAAATGGACCCCTTCAAAATAAAAACAACATTTTCATTCAGCTTATGGTTTTATTCCTGCAAAATAACCAAAAAACTAGGCTAACCTCTTCTGCGCTGTGGGATTCAAATACCATCCAAACAATCCGATTTTGATCAATGTAAGCACTGAGAAACATCTAATTTTTTCCTCCAGAATGAGTTTCTCTTTTGCAGTGATGTGAATGTTGAATACTTGTGTCTTATGACTGACTGTGTTCCCTTTTATCATGTTAACTACCTGCAGGACGTACTTGATGCCTTTGAAATCCCTGGATGAATGGTCCAATGAGGATGATGTCTCCAGTTCTAGACCTTCTCTGATGCTATCGGATCGACTGAAAAGTGAGTCCTCTCTTTTCAATGCTATTCGTCATTTTATCTTCTTTTATTTGACTGTATTTTGTGTGATTAAGGATTTAATAACAAAAAAAAGTATTCATTCGTGGTTTGATTTCTTGTGACTTTGAATGAAAGAAAGACTCAATAACTCAATTATCTTCTAATTTGACACGGCAGTGAATGTCTCAAAGGAAGAAAATATGGCATTATAAAAAGTTTTAACAATGTTAGATCACTTTCTAAATTATTAAAGGTGGAAACCTTGACAGCAAGAAAGACAATATTGAAGGGATAACAAATTTAATATTTTCATTCTACACACACAGGGAACAGCAAAGAGAACCAACTGAAGAAAGATGCAGAAAATTCATCACGGTCGTCATCTCTGAAGCGACAATTACGAGGGAAATCATCCAACCGGAACTCTGCTTCTTTGGAGAGTGAAGACGAGGACATGCGTGTCAAGGCAGGGGGTTCTGTCTTCTACGTACAAGGAACAGCATCCCGGCAAGCAGAAGGAGAGGCAGGACAATCACAAACAGGTATTCTGATTGACTTCGCTGAGAACTCATTTGCCAGCACGGACAGCAGCATCGATTCCGGTTCCTCGTTCGACGCTCCGTTCGTAATGGACAGGACATTGAGTCCAGAGGTAAATTCAAAGGCACCTACGTTACCAAGGCTCAACGGTGGCTTACCTCTGTATGATGATGTTCCCAATGAAGCAGGTGATGCAAACACTGTACCTGCGGAAGCGTCTACAAAGAGTCAACCTCTGGCTCACTCGTACTATGGTAACCAACAGAGTATAGCAGATGCAGCTGCATTGGAAGATACGCCAACAGCAAGTGCGGACTCAGGAATGTACGCAGCGGTGAATAAGGTCAAGCCTCCTGGGACGAATTCCACTAAGACCAGAGTTAGAGCCAACCCATTTGCAGCCAATAACAAACAATCACATAATGATCAAGCTACTAACGGTGCAACTTCCATTAATCACACGGGCAGTCATATAGAGAGTGCTAAAGTGCCACATGCAACAAGACTTTATGACGATGTGCCAAATGATTCAAATCTATCCGGTGACACCTTATCCAAGAACATAACTGCTAAAGGGGACTGGGTTAATTTCTATGACGATGTCCCCACAGAGAGTGATCTTGCAAAGTTGGAATCAAAGACTGGACCCTTGCCATTAAGAACATACGATGAAGTCCCTGTGGAGGAGCCGCTCCAACTAAGGACTGCACCTGGGAATGTCCACAGTGATTCCACAAGACATGCAGGACCTGCAGCAACTGCCCAGCTGCAGCCACACAGCAGTGTGCTAGGTGTTCAATCAAGAATGTACAGCGAAGTTCCTGTAGAGGATATAGCCCAACCGACAACTGCACCTGCAAACTTGCATGCCTATTCTAGTGACCGTTATGCTCCTTTTTCCAGACCTGCACCAACCCTTCAGCCACAGAAAAGTACGCCTGGTGCTGCTTCAGGTACTGCCTTGAGCTTCTCGACTCACCCAATGGTGCCTGTGAAGACACCCTTGTCATCTTCACCAAGTTTAGACTGCTTTGATCCTCTAAAACAGGCCCCTGTCACAGTTGAGCGAAGTCCTGAGAAAGTGACTGAGCAGAAAGCTTACACAGCAGCTTCTGCTTGCAAAAACCAAGCTGGCATTGTGATCCCACCTCCAAGATCAAAAAAGGGCACAGGCAGACGAACTAATAACTTGGTGAATCAAGATAACAAGCCCTGTAGCACTGCAAAGGAAATCGCTAGGAAAGTAGACGGTAGCAGTGCAGACAAGTATGCTGCCATCCAGAGTACGTCATCTGTCAATCAGGCACACTACACCGTTCATGATAGAGCAAGGCTACTTGAGAACAAGCCAAACATTGCACCAAAACCAGCGATGAAGAGTGAAACGCAGGATGACAACTTCATGACAATGTGCTTTCCCCGTAAGGCACAAGGATCAGAGAATGGAGGTTCTCAGTATTCGGTCACGACCTCATCTAATGACATTCCTTTTGGCTTAGGAAGGCGAGCGCACAACGCCCAGGATGGGAGCCGAAAAGTCTTACCTCCTCTACCCCCTCGCAAAGCACTTGGAGAAGACATGCCACCAGCTGTAGGACCTCACCAATCTAATCAACAGCCTCCAGGTGGATCAATGATACTGCCTATCATGAAAGATGGTGTTCAGGTCAGTCACACCCATTACTATCTTTTACCAGCAGCAGCGACATCAACAGAACCTCTTAATGTATCACCAAGGTCTCTGATGAGTGCACCAGTGACCAGTAACAGGACAGAACCACTTGGCAACACAGCGCATGTGAGACCACAGCTGAGACACCCAACGGAGGTGGTAAATCCAGACTACTTCATGAAGGGAGCCAATGCTGGTGGACAGCATGGTACACAGGATGGGAGCTACTTCAGTAAGAGTGGCCCAGGAGCTGGTGCCAAGAGCAAGGATCTTCTTCAAACCTTTGATCTTTCGAACTTGAAGCCTATCCTACCGCAGGGTACCGCCTCCACATCCCAACCCTCGCACATGATGATGCCATCGACAATGCCATCCTACTACCGATCGACTTCATCAAGTTCAGCTCCGCCGACACCATCCCACCAAGCTGCATCTGCGACCCCATCATCGGGTGTCTGTATCCATGGCAACAAGTTAGGAGGCAACCGACCTGTCTCTGACCTGGACCTCATGGCGTCCGAAACGCCCAACTCGGCGGCGGATAAGGTGAAGCAGGTCCAGAAGGAGGTACACGGGGTGACCTCCGACGAGTGCAGTAACGCGCTGATAGGTGTGCAATGGGACGTCACCAAGGCGGTCCGAGATCTCAAGACAGAACAACTCTTCCAGCTTGGTAGTGCTTCCAAAGAACATTGTGAGAACTTGTTGAAATCGCTCGAGTGGAACCTTGAACTGGCCAGCTCTATTCTGCTGGAGCAGTCTGCGAGGTGAACAGAAACGCCATGAACAACTTGTAACTAAATTATAATGAAACTATTGTAAATTTTAACGAAATCGATCTGATATTTTTTGCAACTCTTAATGAAATTTGAACATCACTAATCAGTATATACTTATATATATCTTTTTAGAAATGGGGCATCGAGAAGTAGAACGTTCTTGTAAAGAGTGTTCAAACCAAAGAAATGCCCTTCTGTTGATCATGCTGATGGTAAAATTTATTCTTGATAATATAAGATTAAAGCAAGCAAGTAATGTTAATATGTCTTTCAGGAGGATAAATAATGTGTTTCTTCCCTTTAATAGTTGATAAATGTTATCATTGTGAATAATACCCTTATGATATTTAGTAGGAGGCTGAAAGCGATCAGTTTTTGATTTGTGTTTTTTAGGGGATGGGGGAGGCAGAGTGTTTATCCACTCTGGTTGTTACCCTTTATTTTGGGTTCTTTTCACTCTTGCCCAGGGTACGGTCTTATAAACATTCGATATCAAGTACAATTTACTTACGATTGATATCAATTGTAACTTAGTACATACATGTAAGAGATAGGGACTGCAAACTTGTGATTGAATAGAGGACTTTGCCTCAGTTTTCCAGACTGATGGTGAGCAAAAATTCTGATCATAAAAGTTCAAGGAATGATTTAAAATCTTCAGTTTTAGAGAATATGCTGTTATGAAGATATTCTGACCAGTTAATTATTGCAGCATATACAAGGCCAGGAATGAATAAAAATGTCTTATATGGAATGTCACTTTTTTCTAATTATGGATAGTTTGTTTTTAAATGAAGAAACAAAAAATGCAGCCTACACCCTATCTCTTGATTCACGTTTTTTGAATGATTTTATTCTACCCACATGTGCTATATGTATGTTTTTATTTGTTTTACAACGTATTGGACCAATAGCATCATAAGTCTCGATTGAAGCTATGAGTTCTATGGTCGTTGATATTTACCGTTTTATTTTCCTTATGAAGGTACATGTGTACGTTTGAACATGGCTTTTAAACATGACTACGCAAATGGCATAGTAAGCTAAATGGTGATGATGCTTGTAAAGACATGTACAGTGAAAGCTATATGTATTGTATATAAAACTATATAGATATATTACGTTTGTGGAGCATTATTTTTTATACCAGATCATTTTAGATGTACAAATCATTCAAGAACTATATAGTCATTTATTAATGTGACGTTTCTTCTCTGTCCTTTCATTCCACTGTTTAACTGGTAGTTAAATATCATTTTGAATGTGTTCAGAAAGTTTGGTGGTGGGGCAGGCATGTGTTTTCAATATATTCATAGGGCATTTTAGGTCGATTTAAAGTTAATAATCACAAATTTTCCTGATTCTACTTTTCAAAAACAAATAATTTTTAATCAGAATTAGGTAGATATCGAAACGACTTGAACTAGTTAATTATAAAACTTGTCATCACTATTTATTTGAAAAATTCATGTGATTTATGTATTCTGTATAGAATATCACTGAATGACTGTTATTATGTACATATGTACATGTTTATGCAAATACATATCTCAAAACATATTTACCATCGAGCAACTGTAATAGAAAGTAGAGCAAATAATATGAAACAGTGCTGGATTCATTTCCCTTAAATGTAGCCTGTGAAACTGTTGTTGTAAAGTTTATATATGCAAGTATTTATATATGTTGTACTCATGGTCATATTTTATTGTTATGCAATTATCTCTTTCACATTATCTGCATGTGCAAAATCTTTCAAATGAGCAATGAACATCGTTTCCAATGCATATTTTTGTCTTAATATTTTGGAATACATTGTTTAGAGTTCATCATTTGCTAGAGAGGTACCGGTAGGCAAATGTTTACGTCCCAAATTCCTAATCTGTTGCCAAAGATGGGAGAATATGTATGATGCAATAATCATAACTAGAGAAATCATTTTAGAGGAATTCTATGAGATTTTCGGTCACTTTCCAAATGTTTTTGCTTCCGGTTTAGCTTTATGACAGACCTTCCAACAGTGGAATAGTGCATGTTCATGTACCTTTTATTAAAGCACAAATATTGACTGGCACTTATGCACAAAATATCAGATGGAATTTCTTACAGACTACCTTATGATTTGAGTTTATAGAGGACCGAAGCTGTGACATCATAAAAATATATTTTTGGAATTTCTCAATTTTTTCTTCATTTTCCGAAAGAGCATCAAAAATAATGTCCAAACGTCAAACCAATTGAATATAATAATAATCTTTTAGTCCACTCCAAATTTTATTAAACCGAAATGAAAATTCTTTTTACCCAATTGATCGTGAGCCCGGCAGCTACTGAGCAGCGCCAGATCGACGTTGCTCTATCCCTTATTGTTGAACGCCAGCCAAGGTAGCAGCGTCTCCCATTTGTTAACGTCTTTTGGTATAACGCGGCCGGGGATCAAACCCATAACCTCCCGGTTGTGAGGCGGACGCTCTACTGACTGAGCCAACACATCGGTAAGAATATGTTACGGTAAGTATTGGCTGAGATATGACTATCTGAATGAATAGATTTTCTTATGGGAATTCAGTAAATTGCTCTGGCTCCTAATGTTATGAACCAGAGCAATATAACACTGAGTTCCTATAGGAGATCTATTATTCAGATGGTCATATCTCAGCCAATACTTAACATACAGTACTCAATTGGTTTTCGACATTTGGACATTATTTTTGATGCTCTTTCGGAAAATGAAGACAAAATTGAAGAATTCCAAAAATAGATTTTTGACGAAGTCACACTTCACCACTCTTATTCTCTGCAAATTTGTTGGCGATTAATCTTGTTGTATTATATAGCCTTGATGGGCAGATATCTGTAATATCATTTTTCTGTGTGAAATTTGTTTGGGTCTATGAAATTTCTTTGTCTTCATTACTGTATACAGTCAATCCTGCTTTAGTGACCACCTGTCTACAAAG
>BEXV01000224.1:301325-318608 GCA_003118195.1 Hemicentrotus pulcherrimus | reverse complement strand
ATATATATGATATAAAAATGGCATTGATATTTGCGCCATAACAGAGACATTGTCAAATAACTTTAGTATTAAAGCAGTAATGAATTTAGAACTTAGGACTATGTATGCTTTTTACAAGATCACCACCTTGATTTATACAATGGAGGTACCTACACGGAGGTTGGAGAAAGAGGGGCATTTCTTCTTGTATCCGAGAGAAGATACTGATGTGGATGTGGTATGGAACACAGCACATCCAGACCCAAGGACAGAAATATTGATTGGGGATGTTTACAAGCCTAAGCGGAATGGAGAGCCAAACTTGAAAAATTCTGCAATTCAATTGCCAGTATCGACACAAACAATGCGATAGTACTTGTTGACTTTCACTTTATAAATATTGATTTGTATAAAGGAGAAGCACATTCTGTCATTTTACGTAAATTCCATACATGCATTGAGGAGAACATTACTTTTCCAGTTGGTGAAGGATCCCACCAAAGGACAACATAATTATCCTTGACCTACTTTCACAGGTAGCCTGACATTGTGTACTCCATCATGGTAGAGCAAAATTTGGATCTAGCGATCACAATAGTGTGCTATTGAAAGATAATACCTGTACCTCGTATGATATTGACAGAACGCAACAATCATTCGCACCCTAAAAAGTGACTTCACAGCATTACCCAACAAAGGTAAATCTATAGACTGGGAGAAAACATTCGGAAACATCTAGGAAAATGGATGAAGATGGTACTGTAATATTAAATTCAAGGTATCGTGAAAGAATTGACAAATACATTCCAACAAAAACTGTGAAGTCGGGTCTGTGAATTAACTTTAAATCCGTGAGACGAGCAAAGAAATCCAGAACGGCTCCAGTTGTTTAAGCAAGGAAAACTGGACAGCCCACAAGGAAAAGTAACTTCGAAAGAATCTCCCTACGGAGGAAGTTATATGCCAACCCAAAATCGACTGTGACTCTTATCAAACATATTAAAACTGAACCAAATTAGTTTTAGAATTATGGAAGACACTCCTCTAGATCTTCTGCCACAATGGAGGATCTGGAACATGATGGAGTAAAAATAACAGATGACCAGAACAAAGCAGTGATTTTGATTTTTTTTCCTGCAATTGTACTGAAACCTGACCGACCCAAACCCAACCCTAATTTGCCTTTGCCTTACATATCAAATTACAACATTGTATATCATTATGATATCTCCATCCAGTGTTCGAGAAAGGTTAACCAAACTTCACATTAAATAAGGCTTGTGGCCCTGATGGTATGCACGTGCATGTTCTCGATTTAGATGTACCTCTTAGTATTTTATTTCATCAGTCTATCCACACGGTACAGATACCTTAAGAAAGACGCAAACATTATTCCACTCTTTAAGACTATATCCAGGTTGCCTTAATACAACTAGAGACAATAACCTCTACCAAAAACGTTGATAAACTATTAAAAAGGTCCATCGAAAGATTGCCATGTTCCGACGCTGTTTTACTGGACTTGACGAAAGTATCATTCCAAAACTCGTCCAGCGATGTAGTATACAGCATCTATTTAGAGCCCACATACCAATAAGAATATTGAGAAGTTATAAAGGGTGCAGGCCAAATACTTACGTCTTTGCAACAAGGACATTCCAATTAAACCATAGGAGAGGAGGATAACAAGAACACATCGCATCAATACGTACACATATCTTAATTGTTATTTCATAACTGCAGTACAACAATTCTTCTCCCACCGATATTCCCACCCAAAAGTACTATATCAAAGACGTTCCAGAATAAAACTGGCTAGCCACTTTATTCCAAGCTGTTGGTCTAACCATGAACTAAGCTACCAGACAACGTTGTACATTTATCTGCACTTACAGTGGCGGCTTTTAAGCGCAAATTGAGAGCCCTTCCCTTTGGAATAGAGGGCTTATCTACAAAGTATAATAAGTATACTAAGTAAGTTAGCACTAGTGCAACACTATGATCCCCAAATATCCACAATTTTTAAACATCTCATTTTGTGTGTTTTAGAATAATCACTGCCATAATGATGAGGTTTACTTCACATTTTGTTAGCCTTCTTGAACAAAATACTTACACCTGTGTATCATATAATTACTACCGGTGCATAAAATAAATAATGATTACATCGGCCATTGATCTTCGACCAGTTGTTTATTACTGCCAACCAATCGCGGAAGAAATTCCTTACTATTCGAAGAGCTGTTGCAAGTAAGTTCAAACGAAATATTTGATGTTGCCTATTGCACGACCACATGTATCCATCAGTTATTAGCGGCTCATTCCATTTGAGTAGAAAACAAGACTTTAATTAAATATTAGCACTTTTAGCGACCCAAAAGTATAACCTCCTCAATATTGCAGTCCTCAATAAATAGGACTATTTCAGCCACCTCAAGCCCATTTTTTTTTTTAAGGCAATGTATATTATTGGATGATGAAGCAACGCTAAGTTATTGCCGTCATTATGATCATTACTTTAATGTTTACATTGAATTCAAATTCGAATATACGAAAATAATGATAATCCATATACTACTTTGTAATTCTGATTGACACGAGGGTGGTGTCTACGTAAGCTTATATGTTTTCGGTAATACTCAATAATTGAATTCAAATCAATATAATTTTCATCAAGTTATGGTTCTTTGGAGCCTAATGTTTGAAGTGGTTGAACCTTGATCGAGTCTATTACCAAGAATCCTGCTCGCATTGTAAGGTATTAGAGTGAATTGCAGTAGATCAGAGAGGCAAATACGAGTGAGTTAACTCTAGGCTAAAAATGCACTTTGGTTTTAGAGAGAACATCCCGGCAAATGTACATTGTATTCTATTGTCTCTATTGCTCCGAACCATCCCTAGGTATAACACTCTCGCGCAAACAATCAGATATATATTAAAACAGAAAATATTTGCATGCCCTTACCACTTGAGCTATATCCATGGAGCGTTCAAACGAAAATATGTGCGTGTGTGTAGGTGGCACGTACGCGTGTGTTTGTGGGAGGGTGTACCGTTCGAACCGTAATACTTTCTTTTCGTTTTTAAAAGATTTGAGACTTGAAGTTTGAAGTTTATATTTAAAGAGAAGGTTGGGTTCTGAGAAGATTGGAAAAATAATTTGTGAGCGTTATCATTGTATTATGCAAGTTTGGAAGAACATCAGATACAAAGTTTTCCCTTAAAAGCATGGCTCTTCAATTGCCTTAATATTCTGAATATGGCATGTAACATCATAAAAATCGGGACGGATTTTTACGCCACATGTTCGTAAAGTCCCATATAAATCTATCTGTGTACAGTGCCCACCAAGGCTGGGCCACATTTCTTATCACTTTGATGATTCCAGAACCTTGCATTTAATACACATCATTACTTGCTAGATATGCTACATGATCAACCTTTTCTGATCGATTCCATAACATTTTTTTTCACAGTGCAATCGCATGACGAGAACTCACTTTATCTTTATTACCAACTTACTAACACGTACCTTCATTTATAGTCAAGACGATTTACAAAAATTATTATTTGGTAACCGGAACTTAAAAATATTAACATGCTAATCGAAGTTAGCCGTTTAGTATATATCACAATAAATGTAATCACTAAATTAGTTAGTAGGTCTATTTGCAAATTATTGTTAATATCTTTCAAGGAAAGTATACACTATTAACATATTTATTGAAAATGAAATCACGTAGTTTAATCCATAGCTTCAGATAACCAGCATTAAATCATTCACTTTATTAAACATATTCCTCCAGTAGAAATGTATGTAGCCCCAATTTCCATATCATATGTAATACTTGATGTATTAAAAATAAATAAGAATATAACATGTCCATGATTTTATTTTTTTACTCAGCACGTTGCATATGTCAACAACGTATTTTTTTCCAACACAAGTTTGCGTAAATACATATTCCAAGAAACATCATTTATAACATTTGGAAGAAATTACTTTAATACTTTTCGAGTGTAAGTGTGTTTGTATTAGTTGATGAATCAGTTAAGGTCATTTCGATCCTGTTGTGTTGATCATAGGCAGTTTGTGAATCCAGTACTTTAAATTAACAAATAATTTGATAGTTTTAAAACGTATAATGTTATTTCGCCTAAAGGCAACTGTCTGATTCCCCCCGTCACAATTATTAGAATATGGACCTCAATTACAAATAAGGCTCTCGTTATCAGTATTACGGAAGCTTAAATGACACGGAGGTGCAGGCTTCCGTAATATTACTTTTTCGATGCATTTCTCAAATGAGATATGATCTCCTGTTTCACTTTTAGTATGATACAAACCTTCGATTCGCCGAAAAAGTAGTACTTAAAAGGTATTTTACACACTGGTGATACCAAGGTGACATTTACATGAAACAATTTAAAGTATTTTCCATACTTCCATAATTACAACCACGAGGCGTTGAACCATTCCCCTATGAAAAATTACAGCGGATAGCAGAAGGTTCTATTTCTGCTGTAAAAGATTCCTCTTAAAGGGAAAACGTCAATTGAGATTCAAATTGTAAATTTAAGTAAAATAATATTGTTATTGTAATAATCAGCTTTGTCATCAATGTTACTATGATAATTATTATTATCATAATTAATGTTTTTGATGCGAGGTGATCAAAGCAATATCTAAATAACACAAAATCCAATCGACAATTGTTGTAAACACCAGCTAACACAAAAACAACAAATAATACACAAATACTGAATAATTGATTTTGACCTAAACGTCCATGGACGCCTTTCAACCAGGTAAGAATAGATTTTGGTCAATACACTCAACTCAATTTTTACTATGAAAACACCGTTTTTTAGTTATTTACTTTCTTGATATTATTTTATTTTCCTTATAAAATTAACTACAAAGTCAAAGGGATTTCATGTCGTTATGCTAAACATATGACTAGAATCATTACACCTATTTGCTGAGTTTATTCATATAGTCAAGAGCACAAAGGTTGTCGCTGAGAACATCTGAAAAGAATGTTGATTTGAACCTTTGAAAACAAAATATCACCTTACCCACAACCCTGTCTTGTAAGATCGATCCATCAGAAACCACCATTATAAAGTCACTATATACACCATTTACACATTTACAATTATAGGCCATGAAACAATGCAAGAACTTTATAAGCTTTATTTATTTCAGCAACACCATTATGTATCTACGCGTCACCCTCTCGTCCAATTTAATCAGGAAGAAACAGACGAGCAAAATGAGCGATTGATGAGTTTCAATATAACACATTAGCAGTCAGAATTTTTGCGCTAGCAACATAATGTGTAAAATGCAGCAATCATTTCCAAGTAATTTACCCCTGGTTCAATCACAGTTACTGAAAAGATACTTTTTTAACGTTAATCCTGTTTGTCCGAATCGTCTAATTTGCCTGCTAACTGTGTTATCTCCAATACCCTTTTCTTTTCTTAATGTATACACAACTATTAAAAAAAAACTTGTTGTTTGTTACGTAATCGTAATGTGTATATTCTTTGTAAATAATGTGTAATCATTATTGATGATATTGTCGTAATGTTGTCTTTTTTGTAAACGTTATTGATGAAAACTACTCTGCGGCTGAAAGCAGTTTTTCCTAAATCACGGTAGTGAAATCATTAAACAAAAAACAAAAACAAATCAAAAGTTAAATAAAAATGCCAAGCTTTGGTAACAAGCAACGGCAGTTGCCCCACTGCCCCAACAGATTATCGGTATTACCGCATGCGAAATTTGAGCTAATCATGATGAAATCATTGTTGGGTGCCAAATGCTAATATCTATAAGTCGTCATAGATGCATTTCCGTCTAATGTTGTGTTATAGCTCAAGTAAGGAATTCAATTAATGTATGAAATCGTCACCAGAGCCAGGTGTCTTATATTCGCATTATTCGCCCAAAATGGAATATCTAGTTAACAAATTTCTCATAAGCGATGGGACAGAGCCAAATTTGTGTTATTCGTCAAAATTCGTTTGCTTGTTTTTCAGTATAAAGTGTTGTGTGGTGGTGGTTATTTTACCTGACTGCTAAGAAAGCATAAATGCTTAATAGTAAGCAGCCAGACGACCGGCGGCTTTAGGCCCTCTCCGAGGGACCGGGTAATGAGGATTAATGCCTTACCAAAGGGCACTATCGCATCGATTTGTTTTCAAACCCGCGTCACCGGATTACGAGACACTGCTCTACCGACTGAGCTATCGCGCCTCCTATATATAATTAAGCACGAAAAATAAACAAAATATGTAATTGTATTGACTCTAGTAATTACCTTCTATGTTTAATACAGTTTACAACCTGAAAGTGTGTTTTATGCATGTAACGCTGACACAATGACACGTTGACACGCTAGCCTAAAATACCAATGTGTACTCCTTTTTTAATGTGGTTCGTGTGGCCTGTGGGGTGCTATTGGGTAAGTGTATATCAGGTTCTCCTTCATGTGGATCAGTGAAGTGGGAAAAACATTTCTAGTGTACTCCTAATTAAAAGGGTGAATATAAGTGTGTCGAGCATAACATATGCAAAGAGAGGGGGAGACAGATACGGTGAGGATGGAAGAAAGATAGAATTAAAGAGTTGGATAGAGAGAGAAATAGAAAGAATACAGAGATATATATATATATAGATTAATAGATAGACAGAGTTAGAGAGACAGATAGAGATAGAGATACGTAAAGAGAGAGTGAAAGAGAGAGAGAGAGAGAAAGAAAGTGTGAGCGAGAATGCGCAAGAGAAAGGGAGGAGTAGGAATATTAAAGGGAGGTCAAACAACAAATATATAACATGGACAAATAGGTAGAGAGAGAAGTCTATTTCAAGAATTATGTTATAATTACAATGTTCATAATGTTTGATGACAAAAGAGCAATGTAAGGGCCTCACACGTAATCTTACAATATTTGTTGTCAGATCTTTGCCCTACGACCATTGTCGGGTGTTATATTCGAACCGGTGAACCATGCCTCCAGGTATACCAAATATGACTATGCATTTTGTAAACAGAAAGATGTTATGAATCTAAATGTTCGTGGGTGGAACATTAAATAGAATACTCGGATATAGAATGAAACATGAGGACAAGGACGATGAGGAGAAATGTGTGAGAGAAATTAAAATTAAGAAGAGGAAGAGAAGAATAGCAATAACTAGAAGTAGAAAAAAGAATTAGAATAGCAATAGATGTAGTAGTAGTAGTAATGTTTCAAATAAGAGCTTTGTTTTATTTTAAACACTATAATAGAAGGAAAACCAGTACAGATTTTGCTAGATGACTACGTCTTGATTTTAATTAATCTGTCACGGTGACAGATTGGTGACCATTCTTTCAAGACTTTATGTTAGTTAAATTCGCTAAAGATTTAATGTATGCCATTACTTTCCGCTCTAAAAAATGACAATACCAATAATTGATCACAAATCTTCGAGATAATGAAGTATAAGAAGCCATGATTAGAACTGACAGATTCAGCGACTGGAAGCCCGTGAATGCGACCGTCCAGATTCCATTCCATTTTTCACGCGTGAATTAGAATAGTAGGTTAATGCTGATGGTGGGTATTTAGTAAGAGTTCTACAGAAGTGGGGATTACTAGGAGAAGATGCAACCGATGGATGGAGGTTGACAGGCGTGGACCATGTCTGACAGACGAAAGAAGGTTGTAGAGCAGGCACAAAATAAAATAGGTTTAATCGAGACTCATTGGAATGTTGCTTCCATAGAGACAAGACGAGACAAGACTGTACAGGGTGCGCATGAAAAGGGAAAAGCAAGTTTACTGGTAACTTACTTGATAACTGAACACTATCTGAGCAATATCTATCCAACTCATTTTGAACATTCAATTGATTAACTAAACAGATACTAAATGGTTGGGAGAAAATAACCCAAATTTTGGACAAAAATGGACCAATTTTAATATGCCCAATAATCTGCCAATACTTTTTTTTTTTACAGTGTAGTTTGTGTAGATGCTATCATTTTGTGACGTCACAACCATTTTATCCGACAAATCTGACTTATTGCACAGGCCCTTAACGTGATTTTATATGAACGAATGTCCGTAATGGACACACTACCTATACAAGGATATTTTTGTTTTTGCATATTAAGACACGGTGTCATTCTTTATAGGCATTGTACTCGTGTGCATTCATTTTTATATCTGGATGTATTTATCCAGACACCTACCCCCTGGACATCCACCCCCGGATAACTACCCTCCGAAAAACTACCCCCCAGACAACTACCCCCTACGACAACCATCTTCTAGGACATCTACCCCCCGGATAACTTTCCTGGTGTATAGTTGTCTGGGGCAGTTGTCCGGATACGGTATTTCGTTATCATGTTCATTGCACATGACAGGATCCTCCTACGACACAAGTTCCGAAGAAATCGATATTTTTTTTAGATGTCAACATCTAAACAAATATTATCTTCTGGATTTAGGTTCTGAATGATGACTACAACAACCGGAATTTGGGTGCATGCAAGCCTTTTAGTAAGAATTATAGCCGTATTGGCTTAAAATCGTAGACAATTGCACTTTGGGTCTAACATCACTACAATTCTGAGCCGATGTAGCTTTTCCTTCTAGACAGAAGCCTAAATCCCCTTAAAATTCAGATTTTAAGAAGCATATGGTTATTCAGACCCTCTATCAATAAGATTTTAAAAGTTCGAATGTTAATATTAAATCATATTAGCAAGTAGCCGTAAGATAAGATATTTGTAAACACAGAAATTAGACCCCCAAAATATAACAATAATAGTATATAAATAGTACACATCAGTGAGGACATTAGTAAGAATTACCCACACGAGGTACCTTTGGAACAGTCTAACACACCCGAGGCGATAGTCAAGGTCGTTTGGAATGTTTTGAAGGTACCAAGTGAGGGTAATTACTAATGCCCGAACAAAATGATGTGTATTATTTGTTTTTATAAGATTATGTTTTATTTGTTTTATAATATGATGTTTTGATTTTGATAATGACCGGTCATTACCTAAATTACGCGCGATTACGCGTTATGCAAAATAAATGCCTGGTCACGTGTACGCTTTCAACCAATAATTTGATTAGGATCCACGTCATCATCATCTAATAATAATTATTATTATCTGGATTTATATAACGCTTTTAAAGGACTGTCTCTAAAGCTTGATAGATATCATTACTCTGGTAATCGGGTACTTTAACGCACAATGTGCACCATTTCCACTCACTGGAGTATTCCTACCATCTGGTGACCATGAGGGCATGTGGAAATGTCTATCTCAAAGGTTTTCGTCATCCTACGAGGTCTCCATTTCTCTCCTGAGTATTGAGTGGCAAATGCAAACTAATGCCTTTCCAAAGAACATTAGTTCCGTGTCGGCGGGGAGGAACCAACGACCTTTGCATTTCAAACCAAATGTTTAACACACTCTACTATGACTAGTTTACGTATATATGTTTATTACTGTATATATGTTGATTAGTCATTCTTTATTTCTGATTTGATGTCACACTTCGGAAATACTCACAAATCCCCAAATTCTGAAAGAAAGTAGCATGATCGGATACGGAACCAATTATTTCATATCGTACCCTTAATAAGATGTTTTGTTTGAAGTTACTTCTATTAAAATGCCATTTAATTTTTACCTGTCGCTCTCAGTGAGCAAAACGATTATTAACCACCAATTTTTTTAACATTATACAAGTACATATGGAAAAGGCTACTTAGTTGTTTTCAATGTCAACTAAACCCGTTCATGGTTGTACGGAGAAGAGCATCTGTTAATGTTAGCTTGATGCATAATCTTTACACCATTTCGCATGAAACATCTTTCTGTCAAAGATAATAATATACTGATATAGGGATTCTTTTACCGACATCATACAAGTATTTCTCCTAAAAACCTGATTAGGCCTATAAGCTTTATTTTCGTGATCATTTTCACAGATCTGAATATTTGTCTATATTCTTAGATAATTTGTTGAAAACAAGACGGCCTCATTTGAAATACTGCAAAGCGACAATAACAGATTCAACATTATCACCATTCAAGACAATTATGTTTGGGAAATATGACTTTAATGACAATGATTGGTTTATATATGTGTTCCCTTTATAGTGTTTAGTGTATGATTACGCGCATAATATTTTTAAGAAGTTTAACAGACCATTGTGTTTCAAGGATCTGCTAAACTCGTAAAATTAGAGACGACATTTCATGAGCTAGCATCTAATTTTCCATACTCTTTGAACATTGAATCATTACAATCACAAGCAAAATTTTAGGAATTTGTTTTAATCAAACAGATCAAGAAGGACAAATAACAATGATATTTGATATCTTCAAAGATCAAATCAGCGTCCGTTCTTAAAGACGCGCTCACACGAATCAGTGGAAATTGTCCTTAACCCCGTCACATCAGCTCTGGTTCGACTTGCATTCACTTAAGTTTTTCGCAGAGTAATGTGTCAAAGGGTTAAGAGCGTTGGGAGCATTTTCAATGACTGTCCCATGGTTATTCCGTTTGTAATGTTGCTAGCTTCCCTCAGATAATGGCGTAAAAGGAAGCTGGAGCAATACGTGGCGTTGCTTCAGGCTAGTCTCGTGCATCTACTCAGAATGTCTAGCCCGCAAGAGCTTTCCTAACTGGATTCTACTCTTTCCCTTTTTTGTCTCTTCATTTTTACATCAGCAAATGATAATGAAGATATAAGAAGATACAAGCAGCTAAAGTAATAGAGGAGGGAGATAGAGAGAGAGAGAGAGAGAGAGAGAGAGATATGGCAAAAATAGCGCGGGAGAGAAAACAAGATAAAGAGAGAGCTTTTCAGTCTTCACCTTTTTTCAATATGTAAACATTAGCAACACATTATAGCAGATAAGGTCAGAAGTAGCTATTTCAGGTATGAGCAATATAGTGGGGGAACAAAGAGAGAGAGAGAGAGAGAAAGATAAAGAAGGAGAGAGAGAGAGAGGTGAGAGAAGAGAAAAGAGAGAACAAAAATATAGAGGAGAGGTCATAAGTGTGTGTGTGTGTGTGTGTGTGTTTGCGTGTGCGTGTGTGTGTGTGTGTGTTGGAGATAAAAAGGGGAGGCGGAGAGGGAGAGAGAGAGAGGGAGAGATAGAAAGAGATAGCAAGAGAGATATAGAGAGAGTTACGGGGATGGTAAAACGACAGGAGAAGGGGGAGGGCGAAGGACGAATGCAAATGAATATCATTACAAAGAGCATGAACATCATCAATTAGATGTATAAGCTACAAGGAGATAGAAAAGGACAACTGCTTCCAAAGAAATGAAATGGGTTGTAAACATGATAAGTAAAATCTGGAATTCTGAGCGGATTATCAGATATGAATCTTCGAAATAAGCCAAATCAGACTGACTTCGTAAGTGCAATTCGGGAGGTAGATAGAAGTCGACGGTAGAAAGGGGGACATAGATGAAGACTTTGACAAGGGCTCATGGAATAGACAACTAGAATTATTACGAATGAAACGACTCTAATAGTATCATTATAATTCATTCCGACATTTTTTCGTCGTTGTTTTAGTTTTAACCCATAGCCTGCCATGAGGCTGCACGCACGCTACCTATTGAGTGTCATGTGCGTGCAAGGGCGCTTTCGTAAGAGCAGTTATTGTTCATGCTCATTGGGCTGTGCTGTGTGTTTTGCACTCACCAGTCATAGAACCTTCGCGTTAATCAGATTATCTCCAAAACAATCTGGCACAGTGGGGATTAGCCCTGTGGCACGCCTCCTTAATGTCAAGAAGAACTAAATTGTCAGGGCTTAAACAAACAATTCTTACCATAATGAAAAGCTGTTTATCGATTATGGCGGATCAAATCTTATTACCAAGTAATTTCAGTGTTTGGTTTGTTAATGAGTATCTAGTGGTTAAAAGGGGAAAATGTATTTTCAACGAAAACATCACGTCTTAACTTTGTATTGAATACTGCCTTGATTAGCTATGTTACTGTATTCTTCCAAGTCTGCTTTTTCCTGTGGGTATTGAACTCGAAAATCAACATCATGTCACATGCCAATTATAACGCGTGTGGGATTTACATCAGTTTATCGAGAGTATTGTAACATTTGTATGAAGGTCATGAAATACTTAGAACTTCATCTCAAAATTGCTATCAGTACTATTCTATATCTTCACGACTTCATGTTTGGGAAATAGGCTACTAGATTGGTGATACTTCCAAGCGCAATGATTTCTGATTCTGAGAATGGTTTTAGCTATTCTTCATCCATTGTCGCTTCTTATTCAATTTTGCTCCTTTCACTTGGTAAATATATTTGCATTATAATAAAGATCATGAGGCTATCATAAGTAAGGCTTTCAAATTCCACAAGCGATTAGTTCGCATTCAGTCTGCCAGTAATGGAGGTAAAACAAAATGCAGTAAAAAATGAAATGTTAGGGTCTGCTTTGGAGAACTATAATGTCTAGAGGCCTTATTACTCTTGGACTGCAAATGGAAGACTGATCTTGAAACCAATCAACGTAGGGACTAGTTTTCACCATTTCCGGTCATTCTGCTTCGAATATGATCCAATGATTGCTACCCAAGGGAATTATCTAAACATGATAAAAGGAAAGAAGGTCTCTTGATGCTTTCCAGGAAGTTTCGATAACATTTCAGGACTGACAGAGCAAGTTATTATCAAATGAGAAAATAATACCAGATCTCAAATTTGCTGATTAATGAATAGATAAGATGAAACTGGAAAATAACATTCGTATCACTTGCAGTAAATAAGTTAAAACAACATTAATACGTTCAATTTGTAAGTCATCACTGCAGGATTACATCGGACAAATCAGACGTTATCCATATCCAGAATAGTATGTAATACGGCCCTTCTTCCTTCCCTTCACTGTTTAGTCTATTAACAATATTTTATATCGGTTGTATTGTTACGACACAGCACATATCACATTTTTGCAAGCCCTGTTTTATTCTGATTTTTCAATATCATTTTACGACTGCTAAAGCAATTCAAAACCAAATGAGAAAGTAATATCAGCACGAACATTTGCTAAGCAATGCGAGCACTGAGAAGGATCCCCCTTTTTTAAGCAGTGACGTAGCTACGGGGGGGGTGGGGGCACATGGAGCACATTCCCTGCGCCCTCGAATCAGGTGAGAGCAAGGGGAGAGATTATAGAACGGGAAAAGGAGATAGATTACTCTGAAATGATTTTCAAAGATTACATTATTATGTGAACCCGAAGTGTGGGGACAACATCATAAGTATTAAACGATAAGTCTTGATTAAAATCTACTGGAAGAGGTGCTTAGAACATCATTCATCGGAAAATGCTTTGGGGTGATCCGATCTGCACCTTTAATGTAGTGTAAGAGAAAGAGAAATTGAGATAAGAGTGTCGTAGGATTATTTTCTCTCTCGCAATAATGTGATCATTATAGTATATTTTGTCGGGCAAGAGGCATCAACCGGTTAGTCTCAGTGTATGAGGATAGAAAACGAATCCTCTTCGATTAATTTTTTGGATCGGGGTCTTTCGCAACTTTGTAACTCTTAAAAGGGTGTCGTGACTAAAATAGAAAAGATTGAAAAAACTTGCTGATCTGGTATACTAAAGACTGGTGCCCCCCTCTCCCTCCCCTCGAGGACTGAGCCAACGGCTACGTCACTATCTTGAAGCCGCTAGCGCTAGCGTAGCTGTGGGTGATTCGCAACACACCAGGGGGTGTTTCACAAAACTTTTCATCAGTGGCAAATGACAGTTTTTTGTTATAAGCTACTGAAATCCCTGTTTCTGATTGGTTATCAGCAGATTTGTCACTGATTGTTGTCATTTTTTCTTGAAAAAAAGCTTTTTGAAACGGGTCCCAGGATTATGTTCTAATTATTGCATATTGTTTTACAGACACACTTGTCCGTGTGTAGCATTGAAGTACAAAACAAAATTCTATGCTTTCAGCACAACTCAAGATTAGAAATATTTAAGTATCTGAAGGAGACATAGTATATCTTTAAACCTCTAATGTTCATGTCTCCACTGGTATGTAATGTGAGTGGTACTTGAATATTCCAAGTACTTGGAAACCTACTCATCCTTGCTGGTTGTTTCCTGTGACAAACAGTCACATCACTAATGCACAGCTTGTGTCTCACTGCGTTGGGTTTCACTGATTGTCTCAGGCCCTGTTAAAGTGCGTCATCATTTCAGTCGAGATTGTTATTGTATGTCTCGTACGTAGGTTATTATTTATATTGTTTTATACACACTCGATTTGTTTAATTAAGTAATTGTTACATTAAATAATAGTACATTTGATCTCATAATTTATTTTTGCCGATCGATAGCAAAGCCTACGCTTAACAGTTGTTTTTAATGTTGTTGCTATTGTTGTATTGTTGCGGCAACTTGTGTCAACGTCAGAACTTAGAGAGGGAAATAAAATTGCAGCATGTGTTATTCTTTAAAATCCATGGATGATAGCACACACACATTAAATCTTAATGGTTCAACAGACCTTTTAATAACTTGTTGGATATCCGCATGAAGACACATACTGCTTATAGTCAATAGCATTGACAGCTTTCTAGTAGGAAGCTGACAAGTTATGATTGTGATTTCATTGTCTTGGCCCTTTTAGGGATCATATCAGTTCTATATTCATATATTCATATTAAGATAATATCGTTATACATTACAAACTTAATAAATTACTTTTTAAATGAACGCAATATTAAAACACAATCCCTCCAAATGTGAAGTATGGCAACGAGATAAATATTAAGAGAGTGCGCCTTTAAAAGCAGGAAAGGAATTGGGCGGATGGTTAGAGCGAAGACGAGACACTGTGTACTCTGTCGACTCGTGTCAGGTTAAATTGAATCCCATACACCCGTAGAGTGTCACCTGTATGCCATCAGGCGCGGCGGACTTCCATTTCGAGGGTACCATTACATGGAAGGAACTCTAAATGAGGCAACGTCACCACAGACCCGGGTTGTTAGAAGGGATTGGCGCCAACATCCTATGCTCCATTCATGTCCATCCTATCGAATGGATAGAGGGTTTTGGACAATGATGAATATGCGGAAGAGGATGAAGCCCCTTCAGGCTCCTGGACGAGTAAAGAGTACCAAGACTCGAATGCGGGAAACTCGAAGTCTCCAGATCGTGATGGACCCTATTTTCGTCCTGCCGCATTGCACTGCGCTCAGTTACGGCCAGTGCGGCAATGATCAGGGACCTTTCCACTTCATTTACCGTTATCAGGAAAACGGAAAGAAGCCTGTAGACATAAATGACTGCAAGAAATAGGCTTAGGTTATAATGTTGCAGTCGAAATCTCCATATGCTTAGGTCGACCTGCCCACCAAAAATCGAATTAGTATTCATTACGGAGAAACATAGAGAAAAAAAAAGAGAGAAGGAGGGAATTGGAGATCAAGACAGGTATACAAAGAGAGACAGAGAGAGACAGAGAGAGAGAAAAAAAAAAGAGGGAGAGAGAGAGAGAGGTGAGTGTTATTTGGAAATAAATCCTGTAAATAGGACCATCTGATCTAGTTGCATCTCTAATCATCACCCCTCCCAAGAGGCATAATAATAACCCCATCAATAGATTTTAATTGTTGCAGGTCGATTAAAAAATACTAACGGGGCTCAATTTGGGGGGAATCTTGTTATAGTGACGGCAACCTATACAACTGACAATTGCACTTATTTCTAAGAAAGCACAGATATCCATTCTTCCTCTTGACGTAGACAATCTAAAGTTTTGGTTTACTCCACAACACCTTTACAATACAAAGGGCTCATAGATGAAGAAAGATAAGCAGTTTAAACCCAGTATTACCATTTTATGTAGTGAAACAATCTGTAACTGCTTTTAAGGTATAATGTTTCAGATATAATCTGATATCGAAAGGGTTATATCACCGATTAAGTCGCAAACGTATGCACACATTTATCCCAGGGATAACTGAACACACTATGATTCTGATGATATGAAATTGTTAGCGTCCCTGTTTGGCTCGCCCTTATATTGCCTTGTGATCTTGATATCAATCAATTCCACATCAGAGAGCAGAATTAGCCTAAGGATGTGGTCAGTGCGACCGGGTGGAGTCTTACATTACATTTCATTATCTAGGTGAAGTGAGCAGATTATATAGCAGTGATCAAAACATCCCAAGGCCTAGGAAAAGGGTTCGATGTTAGGCGAGGTTTATTTCCAGACAATATAAAGTGGGGCAGGGCAGAAGAGGACGATACATGCAAAGACACTATCTTCCCGTGCTATAAATGTTACTATATTTTTGTATACACACTGGCTTGTTAGTTGGACATTTCTGTTCCTAAAATAATGACGATTTTGATAACTTATAGGTATTTAGAGGGCAGAATTATTGATGGTTATTACAAATATTTTTACTATGAAAACCCATCGTAGTCTATCCTGTGTATCACAACAGATCTGACATTAGGCATTAAAACAAAAAAATATTCCCATATACCCATAATCCCTAAAGAAAAGTCAGCTTTGCTTAAATTGTCTTTCAGCACAAATAATACCGAGTGAAAGAACACAAACTAACCTCTATATAACACCAAATGAATCTGAAATATACAGATCAGTAACACATACAAGCCAAATATCATGTACGTAATAATACAACTTCAGTAATATCTACACAATCAATGAGTCGAATGTGGAGAACCGCCCCCCCCCTCCAACAAAAAAACAAAACAAATAATAATATCCTGTTTCTTGGAAGAACGGACCTGGTGAAAATTCCAGCGGTCATCTTTGCTGCTATAGTCGTGCGAGGCAATGCAATCAAATTACCTTTTGAACCCTACTAAAGGCAAAATACAATTGTTCACAACTTTTCTATCATACAATGATTTGTGAAAAGAGATTCTGTGACAACACCGTCTTGAATTACTTGAATTTAAAAACGCCCTGCATCATTCTCTTACACTGAGAAGTGGGTGCCATAATTGTTGCACAAAATAGATTCGATTCCAACAACTGAACATATATAAAACAAAAAGTGAAAAGGATAAGATGATATTAGACGATGATTTTTAGCGGGTAAGATCTATCATTGTGTATTTGTAATGTTAGTTGTAAACTATTTATATTGGAAAAGCAATATCGAGGACTCTATATTTGACTTATCAAGACCTTTAAAGATACTATGTCCCTTTTGCAGCCAACATCAAATTCTATAGAAT
>BEXV01000224.1:274215-297277 GCA_003118195.1 Hemicentrotus pulcherrimus | reverse complement strand
CAGCAATCAATTCATCAAACACCGCCATTCTAAGACATATAGTTAACATGTACATTTGTATTGTGCTGGAAGGCGTACCGTGTGATTAGGGGAGGGAAGGGTGGAGGAGAATGGTTAAACGAGGCAAACACAATGTGAGGGTATGACACCGGTAAACCTGAAATGGGAAAATTCTTTTTTTCTCCATGTCCTTCTCGACAAATTTTTTTGTTTCTCTTTATTTTGTTGTCATTCAGTAGAGGAGAAAAGGGCGGGGAGCAAGTTTTCGCCAGATAGCCCCCCCCCCTTGGACTATAAGGGAAAAGGTTACCCCTAACCTAATCTGAGCCCTAGCTCTTACTCAATACTGACCTGACCACAGCCCTATGCGATCCCATACTCCTAACTTGCTCTAACCAATAATTATCAGTAGTCTTAATGGTGTAAATGCCCTGAACAGATGTTAACTCTGAAAATCCTATTAAACATTCGAGCCCACGGGTTACAGAGGTCACAAAGGAACGGTAACATTTGATGTGAATTAAACAAAATGAATCCTACTAAATCAATATTTCATATGCATCCATAGAATAGAATTGAAATGAGAAAGACAGCAGATAATGACGCTTTAGTTCTTTATTGCGACCATCAATATTCGAAGGCTAATCTTATTGATACGAGGCTATGGAGGTGCGGGTTGAAACAAAAAGATATTAGGCGACATGTATCACATATGCGGGAAGTGAAGGGACTCTTAATTTGTACCTGCTTTATTCTAACGACGAAATCGCATTAGAATAATATATATGAATTGCAAATTTATAACAATAAAACAAAAATTACAGTGACGATGTATGAAGAGTGCTAAACCTGTTATAGCCTGTGACATTCTGTCGTCATATCAATCAACTCTTTTAAGCCTTTGATTAAAAAAAAGTGGGATGAGATTTATTGAATAAATAGAACATTTAGTTTGTTCGTTTACTGTTGTTGAATTTTCTGTTTGGTTTGCATATACTTTTTTTGTTATCTCACATTTTATACAATGAGCTTTTGTATTTTGTTGTTTTTACGAGTAAAAAAGAATGCATCACTACGGTTCAAATAACAGTTGACAAGGAGGACTTGTAGTATTCCGATTGTCAAACCTATAGGCAGACCAGATTCATTGGGAGTTAATGGGTTAATTTGTTGGACATGCTAGCCCCTTTTAATGATGGACACGATTATATGTTGCCCCTGAGAGATCTGTCAGATTTGTATCTACATGCAAAAGAGGACAAACGCACGGGAAAACCTGAAACGATCTCTCCGGAAATGTTCCCATACGACACGTATGTAGACGTACCTCGGCTTTGGCTGGTGTTATATACTTTGGAGTTCACCAATGTGGAGCAGCTTCGAGCAATATGGTCTCATTTCATTGAACACACAGGACAGATGCAGTTCATCGAGCAACAGCGTTCGCACTGATAATGTAATACTGTTTATGAAAATGGTACAATATAAATAATACTGTAAAACAACTCCTCTCCAAGCAAGACCACCCCCCAACAACAACAAAAGTGCGCAATTGATACCTACTGCATATGGGAAGTGTAGAATAAAAAATAAATAATAAATAACAAAACTGGAAAAACAACAACCCTAAAATAGTAACATTATTTACGATACCCCATAAATTGTTTTCTTCATTCAGTGGAAAACACCCTTAAAAAGTACCACAAGTTTATTACTGCATAATTGGTCAAACTCGGAAGATAAAAAGGAAAAGCAGGTTTAAGATTTAGGATTCTACCAACTTTAAACTTTAAAAGGCAGTCTTCGTTCGCTCCTTTGGATTGTGCAATCCATCTCATTTATTGGTAGCAGAACACGCCCTCAATACTGGACATAAAGGCCTGGTCACACAGCCCTCCACAGGCGTATCGCGGCCGAATCACGGCCACAAATTTTTGCCCGTGAAGCAAACGCTGTTGGACGCTTTGAGGTCGCGATAAAGTCGCGGTACTGACGCGGAACGAACGTGCTAGTACGTGCTACGGCCGCGGTTAAGACGTGGTTACACGCGGTAGGACGCGAAATTTTAGCGGGTAATCGCGGGTGGAGCACGGTCATAGCACGTTTGTTCCGCGTCTGTACCTCGTTTTTATCACGTGCATTAGCGTGTGTACCGTGTGTAAGCACGGACAGACGCCTTTCTCCGCGTAAACCCGTGGTAGGCCGCGGTACCGTCGCGCTTCACCCGCGATAAGGACGCGGAACAGTCGCCGGCGTCTGTTCCGCGGGCATACCACGGGTAAACCGCGGTTAAGCCAATTTTGCACATTTTCCACTACGGGCAACCGCGGGCAAAAAAAAAATCGCGAAATTTTACCCCCGAGTCAGACGCGAAAGGCTGTGTGACCGGGCCTTTGCAAGGGTGACATAATCCATCTGGATTAAAAGGATTAATCCGTCACTGACTCTGGGTTTTCACTATCACCTATCTTTTCTCCAGTGAATTCGGAGCAGCAGTAAATTAGCAAACTGTGCGAAGAATTACCTCGTGGATGAAACATTATCTTTAAATGTTAAACTTGGTAGAAGCCTGAATTACCATTTAAGGTTTTCCGTATCAGGCTGTAATAAGTTTGACAATAACAAGCCAACCTTGCCTTTGTTGAAGAGACAATCAAGGCACCTGATATGACATCTAAGTTAGAACTGGGAGTAAAAGGTCATTTAGATCAGGTGTCAATATAAATACATTGACTTAATGTGGTGTATACAGGGTGCTTTAACGGACCCATTTTCATTTGGTCGATCATTGTGTATGGGTGCTGGTAAATTCTAAACAAAATAATGCACGAGTCTTTTTCGGGGAAATTTAGTTTAAAATTTATGTCAGCATAACAAAATTCTTTGAAATTCACGTTTCATCAAATAAATTACTTTGGTGACCATTACTGTAAAATTCTAAATCTTTCCCATGTAATATTTTGTTAGCCTCCTTTGGATTTTTTTTCACAAAGAATTATTTCTTGACTTTGGGTCTGCCCGGCTATCAATTGATGTCGGTGACCTACTTTCATCGATCCATTTGAAATGGAAATTTCATCTTTTTCCCAGAAGACCGTAATCAAATATTCCAAAACACGCCAAATGTTTTGATATGTCCAAGCAAGGCCACTCTAAGAGATGATTCATATATTGCGAATAATAATTCATCAATGTAAATATTTAGGCCCACGGCCTCTCATAATCTGTATAGTATCCAATGGCAAACGGGCGAAATGTGTAGGCATGTTTTTCCTCTCTTATCGCCATTAGGAAACAGCGTCTTTGAAGCGTTGACCCATTTATGTTTAATTATTTGTATTTACCAACATGTTGAATTTAAGGATAATTGTAATGATGATAAAGGCTGTCTAAAATTACATAAAATGAAGGTTCGTTGCAAAAATCCCGTGCTTATCATCTTATTTAGAATAAGCAAATCAGTTTTTTGAAGTCGTTAAGAAAAAAAAATATAAAAAACGATATTGATGATGATAATGATGTTGATGATGATGATAACCATAATAAGAATGGTTAAAACAATTATACCGATAGCAATGACAATAACAATGGTGTTTTATTATATTGATAATATATATTTATTATAACGTTTATAATGGTAACGATTAATATTATCAAGAGGAGTAAAATACATTAATGCTAATGTCAACCTAAACAAATGATATGATATGGAAACAAAAGAACAAAACTTTTTTTAAAAAGGGAAAAACTGCTGATAATGATTAATATTATGAAGACGACGCGGAGAGAAAGAACAAGATTATGTGAAAAATAACATGTTATTGTTTGATTTTATTTCTGCACTTTTCAACTTGATGAATTGTATTATTCGAACCATGCACATAAAACACAAGTCGAAACACATATATAATCATAGCATTTTATAAATCAAGTAAATTATTATACTTTACAAAAACCACACGGTTGAAAAATCATGTCATGATATAAAAATGCATAAGACCACCATCTTAATCCACAGCTTGAACGTAATAGTGGCCTCAGAAAAGTGTACTCTACTAATAGGTAACAAGGAATACATATACAACATATACTAAATAATACAAAGAAAAGTGGATACAAATACGAATGCTAATGGAGGTCAGATGACGTAATCAAATCACTCATACTTGAAACGTAATAAAATTATTTAAAGAAGGTTTACGCATATGCACTTGATCACCATTAAGATCGCTGAAATATATGTGATTCTGAGCAAGGTCTTTAATTCTCCCTACTACAGCAATGTCAAAAGATTTGGCTATTCGTGGTGTCGTTTACGTTCGCTGATATAGGATGCTAAATTGTTGGCACGCTTTTTGTAAGTATATATAAATATGTATATAAAGAGAGAAAGAGAGAAAGAGAGCAAGAGAGAGAGGGGGAGAGAGAAATAGAGGGTGCTTGTGTGTGTGTGCGCGCTTGTGTGCGTACGTGCGGATGTGTGTATGTGTGTGTGTGGGGTTGTAAACGTTTACTTACAACTTTCCCTTTTCCTTGTTCAATTCAAATTTGTCCTTACACTGATTGCATAAACAGACGTGGTGGTAATTATGGGCATGCAATCTTTGACGACTGTATGTTTATTAATCTCCTGTGTACAATTTAACTGCATTTATTTATAAAACGAAGGACCATGAATAAAAGACGTCGACAGCATCGTCAACAGTGTACATTTTCTTGAAATAAATGCATTTGCGATGATAAATAAGCCAATTTTGTTTTTGTCGTGGTTTCGATCTTTTGAACATTACATTGTATTTGCAAATAAGTCATCCATGCTGCTAAATGTGCTAGTATTCTGAATTAAGCATAAATGATATGTTTTTTGTTTTATTTTCCCTCTTTCATTTGGCCAGTTGCCTGCTCTCTGTAATCCTTTTATCCTTCTGTCTGATGAGCGTTGTTCATCTCTGGTTGTCTCTTGTAATCTTATGAAATATCTTAACAGTTTATATGGACAACATTATACAATTTATTATATGATCCGCCATAATTCATGTTGATGTTATTTGATGTTTTTTGTAATGAATGAATAAATAAAACATGAAATACACAAATAAATACGTTGCTTTGAAAAGTTGAGTATAAATGTGAGTGGTCAGCGTACACAAGCGGGATATGTCTGCTCGGTTGCATTTGTTGAATTTTGACGAAAGAAGGAACATCTTATTAGGTAAAAGAAGTGACAACAAAATACAAATACAGCGCAGTTAGAGAACAGACGTTAATAAATGGAAAGTCCAATATCAGCATTTTTCATACAATATTGTCAGTGTCTATTAAGATTTAAATCTTTTATGATTTAAACAAAAAAACTGTTAGACTTTGAATCCGGTAGTTATTCATCCAGTACAAATAACTGTCCGAGCTTGGAATGAATTGGTGTGTACTAGTTTTAATCCTATGGGCCGTGATTCTAGATTCAATCAATCACAATTTTGCAGTGCTCCTGTTTGGTGTGACAGAGCGAGCAGCGTTCTACGCAAACATGCATACACTACCACAAAAAAAAACGCACAAACGCGCACACCCTGGCCTCTCTTGTAGCGCATCCGATCAAACGACAAGGGGGAAAAAACCCTCGACCATTCGGCAAACAGAGCGAAGGCCTTCTGCACCTAATTCTACATGCACGCTGATTTGAAGCGATAGTTCAGTCTTGGTTTTCCTCTACTTTGCTCATTCACTGATCTACTGCTGTCTACTTAAGATGTGATTCACCACTCACTCTCTATTGCCGAAACATAGCGAATTTCTTTCTTCTGCTATCATCTAATAACAGGACTTCAGTGGAATCAACTTTTGTATCATCGAAATGATATTTATAAAGAGGAGGATATTTCGCAGAGTACATTTCTTCTTCATTTTGGAAACAGGCATATGCAGTAGAAGTTAATTTTCCTCGTGTTGCTGCTGTCATATGGTAGGTTGGAACAATACACAGCAGTGATTTACAATGATATTCCATCAGAAAAATATCGTTTCCAGCCATATCCTTCACCACAAACATCTGTGAACCTGCTTTTTAAAAATAAGTCTTCATTTTCTGCATAATCCCAAATAAAAAAATTGATGGTGAAAGCACAATTGAAGTATGGTCCACTTGCTCTCATGACCATTTCCCTGCCAATTTCGGGACTACTGATTGATATCGATGTATACATTTTGACTGCAAATGAATGATTAACGCGGCAAACATGCCTTCAGACGCCGACTTAGCGTGTATCCCATCCCTAAACGGGACGTCGGATTTGAATACCACGTCCAGCAGCTGTATGAAGGACATTGGTTCCGAGTCTGATTACTCTGACTACTATCAGATGAGTGAGACTGCGGACATGTTGATGAAGACTCTACCACGAATCGTGATGATCTTGATCGCCGTCACTGGTCTTACTGGTAACTCTATTGTTCTCTACATCATCGCCAAGCATCGTGATATGAGGACAGTGACCAACTACTTCGTAGCGAACCTAGCCGTCACAGATATCACCTTCCTGGTACTGTGTGTCATACCTACGGTCATCGTTATCGGTGGAATACACTGGCCACTCGGAGGATTCATGTGTCGCGTCGTCTCATATGTTCAATACGTGAGTACCTGTATCCTTATTTTACCCCAACGCCCATAGGAACTTGGCGTTTCATTTAATCACATGGGAATGAAATAATACGGTACTAAATGAGCTACTTGTCATTTTATCGTAAGAAGAAAAACCGAGATACTGACAAACTCACATGCCTACCATGAAACTCACCTTTATGTGAAACAAATGTTATTGGAAATGTATGAAAAACATAAGGATAATTATAGCTATTATTACTTTAAACATCATTTTTTCGAAAAGTGTGAGGGTGGCATTTCTTGTGCTCTCCTGAAAAAAATAAGCATGATATATTCAATGTACAAGAAGAATTTTCAGTTTTCCAATTCGTTTTTTCCGAAAAAAAAAAAAGGAAATGCAGCTTTTATTTTATTCAAAGCAATCGAAGGAATTAAATGGTCCAATATTTAATGATCTGTAATTCACAACCACTATTTGTAATTTAGACTCTGTTGTTGTCTTTGCCCTGTATAATTTATTGTGTGTTTTGAATAAAGTTTACAATCACGGGTATTCCAACGATTTGATTACATGTAAATGAAGGTTTTAGTAATGAGAATTATTGTAAAATGTAAATTTGTAAATTGAGGAAATCGGAAAGAACGTCGGTTTGATGTTTATATGACAAATGTATAGATTATTTTCCGATCTTATCTTTCAAATCCTGATTTAGAATGTGACATAAATGCTATTGATTTAAACACAAATTGGCAAGATACTGACTTTAAATAGAAAATTTACCTGCAGTTCACCTCACTAATTTCGCTCACTGTAATTTTTTTCAAAGAACATGTATTAATTTTACTTTCCCATTACGCAAACAAGATCTTAGAATAGTTCAAGTCTTCTTTTTTTTTGTCATGTGAAAATAATACAATGTTTCCATACACAGTCGTGAACAAAACACAGACACTAAGAGATTAACATTACGCACAGGTAGGGCATATAATACATAAACAATATTTGTATTACGATGGTAAAGTCTTAGACCATAGTCTAACAGGGTTACTGGTCGTACTAATGGAATTCGTCTCAAGGCTGTAGAGAGGTCCTACTCAATCGAGTAGAATGAATGGAAGAATCGAACACCGAGCCGCTTATTTTCCATTACTCGCGAAACTTTAGATGGCCAAATGACGTCGAGAAGCAAGCCGTGTGCTTTCTTTACAGCCACAAAATCATCATTCAGATACAGAGAGAGAGAAAAGGATGGAGAGGGGAAGAGAGATGGAAGAGAACTATGCAAGAAGAGGATGGAGAGATAGAGAGTGAGAGAGAAAGAGACAGAGAGATAGAGAGGGAGATAGAGAGAGAAAGAGAGAGAAAGAGAAAGAGAAAGAGGGGGACTGAAAGAAAGAGAATGATAAACAATAATGTGGAGTGAGACAGATGAAGAAATAGGGAAGGGGACAAGAAGGAGAAACAGAGAGCTGGAGAGGAAGTGAGAGAGAGAGGAAGGGGAGGTGCAAGGAAAATGGTCGACTGGGGGTATGTTAGCTGGTGTAACCCTACCTCCACTTTCACATTTTAAAGTAATCACGTGATCAGCCGTTAGCAGTCAGAGTGCATTTGATGGAAACAAACGATCCCATTTCATTTAAATAGTAAACGCTATTGATAATGCTGCAAAATAATCATTTATTTACCTGGAAAGCGTTGCCGTTTGGCTTTTATAAGTAAAGGATTTTCCTTGTCAATCATAAAAAGGAATTAAACAAACCACAACATCTGCTAGTGGTTGAAAGTAAATGGATTAAAAAACCGTATCTGGTGTAATGCTACTTATAGACGCTGATTTTTTTTGTTTAACGCCGGAACAAAAGTAAATGGAATTTATAAAACTTAGTCGATAATCAGTCGATAGAACCGGTGTTGTCTCGGCCGTGCAGGCTGCTTCTTCTTGGAGCATTGTAGATTGTCATCACCACGTGGAGGCTACGACGATAAAGTAAGGACATAATTGATCTTGGAAAAAAAAAGAAGATTAAATTACCCCCTCATGCTTACAATTCATCAGTTGCAAATAATTGCCCCCAAGGAAAGGAGAGGGTATAGATTGTTGGGTATTGTATCCATCTATTCCACTGGATGATTGCGATATTCTGTAAATGCTTCATGAGCTAAGAGCTTCAAGCAATATATTCATAACTGTGATGATGATGCTGTTGATGTTGCTGCTGCTGCTGATGATCACGGTGATGATGGTGGTTATTTGTATGTTGATAGTGACATAAATAATGATTGCATTTCGCATCCATATAATATGATCACCAAAATAATCCCAAAAAGTACATCTCATATCATTTAATAGTGAAAATTGTATTTATAAATATAAACATTACCTCCCCTAACAATTTCCACGCTTCTATACTATTCCATTTCTATAATGAAAATATAGATCCAGCGAACAGCATTTGCATACTCTAAAGTGTTATATTAATTAGTATTTGATAACGAATGAATTCAAACCCTTTGTTTTCCGGGACACTTTAATATCTTAGTGATGGATTAGAGTCACATGTCGACAAATAAAAGCGATATATGAAAAGCGTCTTAGTAGCTCGTATGAACATATGGCATGGTACCTTGGTGTATATCGATTTAGCGGCTGCATGTAGAACAGTATTTACCATGTGCCTTGGAAGGAATTGAATCAATCCCGGAGACTTCCGACATGTGATATGGGGATCTGTCCAAGAACACCCATGATCCCAATGAAATATCCCTTCTACAGGGCCTCAGGGAGCAATACACCCTTTTCAATATCTCTTTTCCCCTCTATCTTCTTCTTCGCCTCCTGCTCTCTCCATTTTTACTACTCTTTGAGACGATTAAATGAAAATCGGATATCTCTCATGTATTTTTCCTTGCATTCCCCCTTTGTCTTGTATTGTTATTCTGTTCAAATCCTGATCTATCATTTGCCTGCTCAGGCTTGTACGATCGGTTTCTCCATCCTTCTCAACTGAATGTAATCTCTCACCACAATATTGAATTCTTTAATTCACCGAGGGAGCTGGAAAACAAGAAACAAAATAGAAACTGCGGTATTGGGGTTTTCAAATGGACTTCTTAGTTAGGTTGTCGTAGATTGTAGATGTCCTGAGAAGCTTTGTATTTTATCAAGAGCCTCTGAGCAGAGGATTGCAGATTGTAAACGATTCAATTGATTTCATTAGTTTCCTGGGAGCCGACTGTGATATAATACAGCTCATCTACATCAACAGACAGTCGAGAGTGGTGCACTCTTCGTCCGCATCATCGTATACATATCCCTCGTACATAACCTCAAATATATCATGTTCATATATATGAAAAATGAATCCTAAAATATCGATGTTATATATTTATGCTTTATATGTAAACATCGCTTTAAAAGAAAATCATATGATCCCGCAGTTTTAAGAAAACAAATAATGACCCTCTTTGAAATAAAGTGGTAATAACTTTTTTTTTTCCTTCAAATTCTCATAACTGTTTTAATTTCATATTTTACATTCCATTTTTGTTGTTAATCATGTAATCAATAAATCACGGGGCAATGGCTGCATGTGATTATGATGGTAGAAAGAAGCATCCATGCAATTTAAATCTAGAATTAGGCGGGTATGGTGAGAGGATATTGATTCAAAAATTTATGAGTCAAAACTGTCTTAAATGCACATTACATATCAATAAGTATTTTAATTAATAAACAGGCACACGTACGTTGGAAACGTTTGAAATGAAATTTTTAAAGACAAAGAAAAGGGGAAAAAATGAATGCGCATGCAATGAACAAATTGTGTCTTGCATTTCTTATGAGTAACCAGGAGGTAACATCATCGAAAATATTTGCCATGCGTGTACTGACACAGTGGACGACTGGTTTCAGGACGGTCATTACGTTTCGTCACTTATATTGAACACTACAATTCGAAATGCATTAATTTGGTTAAATTTTCTTTTTCGTTATTCCTGGTGAGTTGAAGCGAATGTTTACAATAAATCATATATTACTTTCCTTTTAGTAGCTATTGGCCGCTGTTCATCATTAAATACTTTTAATACATTGTAAGGGTTAAACAAAAAAATGAAACATTTTACATATTAAAGTTTTCCATGTGATAGAAAATTAGGATCTACGATTGAAAACTCTCTGTTCCAAAACACTTAGGCGATGCTGTGACACATATAATCCTCCGACTTAAGAGGATATCTTCTCCCAAGTCTGGGACTGTATAGCTGTAGGCTTCACGGCTCCCTTAGACCAGAGATATTTATAGCATGCATGGTATATAAATACTGGTGGAAGCCCCTTGGCGTTGTCTGGAGGTTTACAATCACGCGATTATTTCCCAACCCTGAAACCAGGCGCTTAATACAGAAGTACAGCCACGTGACAATTATTAGTACATGATTTGATAGGGATTTCACTAGTTTTTACCGAAACCTGCCCAGAAATCACGTGAAGTTCAAATTGTACCGGAGATCAGATAATTGAGGTCAAGTTCATCTACATTTCGTATCATATAAAAGTCCGTGTCCTTTAAAGCAATAAGGAGGTCCACCAATCATGTGCAATAACGTGGTTGATAAAACTAAATACACGCTATTGATAAAAGTGTAGATATATGCATAGTGCATTCTTTAAGTCCCCGATCACGTATTAATTTCCTCAACGCTTTTGACTTATTCTCTACCAAATGCTTGATTTCTCTTTTTGGCAGTGGTTCTGCATGGTGCGATTAATTGTCGGTTTGAAGGCAAATAAACTGTTGTCATGACTTCTCTTTTTCTTATTACTACAAGTAATTGATATGATAACAAAAATGTCTAGTATTTGCGTAATAGGTCCGTACTATCATCAGTAGATATGAACTGATTGTCTTCAGCTACCTGTTTTTTGAATAATTTTCTTCATTTCGTGATGGATTCAATATAAACCAGACATTTTATCACCCAAATGTCGCCTTGAAGAACCGTGGGAGAAGAACCAAATTTACAGCTAGGTACGTAGGATATAAATCAATTAATGAGCGGTAGGCACTAGAGAACGCTATTAATGGCGTCTGAATGGTCTTGTTTCCCATCCCATACCGGAGATTTTCGATCAATATTTGCACATGTCCGTGGTTTTCTATTTCAGAGGCTTGAAAGCAAACATTAATTTGATAGGGAGTCTTGCTTTTACAAACGAGATAAGGGAGAAATGTGAAGAAGGGCGAAGAGGAAATCAAATAATTTTAAACCTTGACGAGTTAGAAAACATGGAGTTTTGATGAAAAGTTATTCTCCATTTTGTACTGCCATAAGTTTCGTTGCGAAAACAAATTTGTATTATATTTGCAATTAAAATTTAAATGCTGCCTTGTCAATATGTAATTTCCACTGAGTGAGTTATACATCTCGCATGCCAATGTTCCGTAATTGCTTCATAGTGCTGAATTGCCCCTGTTTAGGAAATTGCTATATATTATATTTTATAACGTAGAATTTTTTTTTATAACCAGCGTTTCTAGTACTCCATTTAAGATATATCGCAGCTTGAAACTTTGATTAATATTGTATATCTCCGGGGTTTCGTTGTCACATGAGAGAAAATCATTTTGAGAGTGAAAACTGCGACATATGATGTCAGAGATGTCAGAGTTGTATAGGTTGTCCTTCATTCATATTTGAATATTTTTCAGAACATTCCCGACTGAAAGCTAACTTAAAACGTAATATTTATACCTTGCATTAATGTGTATCATTGCATCAAAGAAACTCTTCTATGGCTCAGTGTGCGACAATAACATTGTCAATTGTGCCAGGAGATACCTGTGAAACAATTTTGATTCCTTGTGAAGAACGGATGTACGTGTGTCACTGGGATTTCGTTTGATTGCGACCAATATTTTCATTGAGCCCCACTTTATATAATACATTCATGAAAATGATTTGATAGGGAGAATACTATATTTGGAGGAATACTGCAGTGCGAGTGGATGAGCCATGACTCCTATATCTTGGAGGTTGCAGCGGACCGACCCAAGGTCCTGTCAACATCCCCTTCATCTAAGCCAAAGCCTCTTGATCATGATAAGACACCAAACCCGTCTCGTATGCTTCCAGCCGGACAGACTCCTGGGAAAAATCAAATAAACATGAGCCATGAAGAGGTATCTCTCTACTAACAAACTATCTCTTGCTTCCCAAGGGTCCGAGTAGCCAGAGCAAAGTCATGGCCTAAGCCTGCATTAGCCTTCTGTGTAAACAACGACATACATCTCCAATGATTGATGAATTCACAGATGTGGCGATATACAGTGGGAGAAAGAAACAACACTACCCCAAGTAATTCCAAATTCAACATGTTAGCAATTTATTAGGTGAACCTATTGAAGAATTCATGCATTAAAATTATTCTTAAATTCTACGTCTGCATTCAGAATCCATAACAGAAATTTATTGATAATTGATATGTGCATTATCACATTTTAAAAAAATTTGTTATAAACAAATTTTAATGTTTTCAAAAAATCTTCATGAACAAAGAAGGCAAACAAGTAATACATTTCCACTACATTATAGTTAAGCTAAACTTCCATTTTTTCCCTCTTGACTGTTTTTTAATAACTGTCCTACAAAACGATTTCTTATTTCAATTATGCTGCCACTGCGACGATTATTCATCCATATACGCGATGCAAAATATGGAATTCAATATTTCAGTTTGAGTTTCTTACATGTAAGGTTTGTTCTGTAATTGTAATGCTATCCGTTAATTCGACGAATTTGTACGATTATCCCAGATCCACTCCTGGATTTATTTCAAACCTAACCAAATTTTATTGAAATATGTAAAAAGCTATAAACAAAGGTGTGCACGGGCAATGGCACACATGTGTTTTCAGGGCTGAGTTTCAAAATAAAACATTAAACAATTCAATACGTTTCTATGTAAAATATTAGTTTTCCTTATTATGCGAGATTTCAGAATGTCGAACATTTACAAAACAGTCCCATTCGACATTCTGCTTTTGATTTCTAGACCGAGCACGCTACAATTTGTAATGAATTGTTCATGTTATCTCATATTAGACAAGACATGTGGAGATTGTGTTGAGAATGACATTACAACAAGACGACATAGTTAATGGGAAACAGATTGAACGCAATCAGCCTGTAATCAACCTCAATAAAAAAAAAACCCGAATCAGTGTAAAAAGAAGGGGCAAGTGAGAGATTGAAATCTTTTTGGAAGGACATCTCGCTATTATGACAGGGTGATGAGAAACTATGCTCGTCAAGATGGCGTTTCCAACTCTCTTTGTCAAGGATGCCACTATAATTCCTTGATAATGAGGATGTCTTTAAGGACACACCACACGGATAAGTGATTCGAGAAATAAGACCCCATTAGTACGAGCCTGGCTTTCCCGGGGATGATACAAAACACTCCGAAAAAGTCAATTTCTAGGAGAACAAAACATGGCGTAACAACATGTGGAGGAAAAGAAATCTCAAATGGCTGCTTTCATCATTTTCCTATCAGGTGATTATTAATTAATAGTTTGCCTTTATGTACGCATGTGAAAGAGCTTTTCGTCAGTCGCTGATGACCTGCGTTAAAAATAACCTAAGGTCTTGTCTGTCCCATTTTCTGCGCGTCATGCATTGAAAAGGACATGTCTATCATGTACTACATACGATAGAAATGGTTGTGCGTCAGAGTTGATGATTCTACAGGCCACAGATCATAAGCAATCTAGCAGTCAAAAAATTGAATGGACGTTTATCACAAGAGGAATATTTCTTACATTTTGATTAATGAGAGCAAGGCACGATTTTTTTTTAATTCACCAGGACTGTTTGTTTTAGCGATGTTGCCGGAGTATGAGTTTAGAGACATGCATGACATTTTTTGAATTAATATTAATTAAATGTATGCTCTATCTGAGAACATGACGTCAAAACATCAATCAAAAGAAGGAGACAATATTGGGAGGATGGTGTCTCGGAGAAAGAGCAGGTGACGAGGATAGAAACAAAGTTGACTGTGCAGAGATAGAGAGAACGGGAGACTGAAAAAGTGAGTGTGTTTGTGTGTGTGTAAGTGTGTGGGAAAGGGAGTTGGAGAGAGACAGGAAGAGAGACGGGGAGAGAGAAAGTGAGAGAGAAATGATCAATCAAATATAGATAGATGGAGAAAGGTACATGTAGCTACATGGATACACGTACATAGAAAGGGAGACCCCAAAAAGCGGCAAAAAATAAATCCAACAGCCAAAATTATGAAAAGTAACAACTATTGGGAATATTGATATAGGACGATTTAAAGGTAAATCTGTTTTGCGTTAGGTATACAAAGCTTTTTGTAGAAAACCTTAACATATACAATCATTTGTGAGTGTGTGCAAATCATGGCCTCAGGTTGTATCTCTCTCCTCAAGAGGCGAATGTGAACAATTGTTTTTCTTGTGTCAACCTACGGAATTATTTCCAAATAGATGCCATCAACTTCAATTCTCAACGGAAAAGCGAAATGCGTGTGTGATTTAGGGGGAAGCCAGAAGAGTTAGCAGAATCAAGAAAACGTTTTTAGGCAATTCAATCGGTCTTGGAGAAGTCTCCGGGGATAGGAGTCCGTGAAAGGGTACGGAGAGCCTAAAGGTGAAGGGAATTAAACCCGGAAAGCAAATGATATCCACACAGATTGGGTTGGAGTTGTAATTCTGCACAAATTCACAAAGGAAACCTAATACTTTCCTTGACAATTTATGTTCTTTCCTCTTTTTCATCCCTGCCTTAGTTGTGAAATATGAGATTATCAATGCAGGAAGTCAGCCCCAAGGCACACACGCACATGCATTTTCGTGTTTAACATTCTAACATATTATCCATGAATTCTTCTTTCACGTCATTCACTTTTATATTCTTTGAATTCGTAACATCCTCTCTAGCTCCGCCAGTCCTGATCATGCTTAGACAAAAAGAAGGTCATTAATAGCAATACATCATTGCACGATTCGTCCGTGGAGGGTATTATTATACAAATGTGTGCTCTCATGCCATGTAGAGTGGACTAGAAAAGTGAGTGGCGCCAGTCAGTAATTTCACATGACTAATGTAAAATCTTTTACTTTGAGGAAACAATAGTTGTATCATACAAGCGATTGGCATTCATTACGGTTTGGTTACCAATACCTCATCCACTCAACCGCCAGAACAACAACTTTCCACATTTTTTTTTTCTCACAGTAAAATTTGATAGCAACGAACGGGTGATTTACAATAGATTGGTGCATTTGCCGTTCGTATATGCCGAGAATAATGAAGTGCTGCTCTTGTACAATTACTACCCTTGATGAAAAAAGAATCCGAATTCACAGTTGTTTGTTTGGTAGTAAATTAGTAAATTCCACTTTAATGATGCCACAGTCACACCACCAGACCAATTCCAAACCGACCCCAAACCGAATGATACTCTGCCATAGAAGGTAATATTATAGTGGTCGGTCTGTTGTCGGTCTGCTGTCGGTTTGCAGTTGGTCTCTTGTCGGTCTCATCGGTGTGACTGGGGTGTCATTCTTCATCTAAGTTTGCGTAAAACAGAGGTTTGGTTTGCCAACAAATGATATGGCTCCTAATTTGCCACACTTTTTCTCTTTCTTTGTATCAAACTATGATGGTAAAACTTTTGAAAACCGTCCCATTTTAATGGGTTAGTTTCCTGCAGAAGAAAAGTGATACAAAAACTATTCGAACCGGAAGATAAACATTCCATCAAACCACAAGACTGTTTTAATACATCCAAGTAACACTCCAATTGTTTTTATGAATTTGAAATAGCTTTAACCATGTTTGTTCAAAATTGAAATGTTTATGAATATATTCAAGAAGTTGTACTTCATTTGAAATTTAAATGACGTTGTATATCAATATTGTCTAGCATATGCATTATTACACCACCACATACCTGGTAAAACAACGGAGAATATTCGTGTATCATCACGATTTAGCACACCAATGTAAGGTATGTCTTAAAATGGTGCGGTCTGCCGCTCCTCTTATTAGTAATAGGATCATGCCATGGAGGGAACTTCATCAGGTGTTGTCATGTTAAGCAAATATAAGCATGTGATGTAAATATGAAACGAGTTTGACATTCGCAAAACCCAGTGAACCAGTATATAAAACAAACAGCAGATAGTAAGTATGACCACAACCGCTACTAGCATTTGGTTCTCTCATAATGTTTTGGATGCGTGCTTTTAAAAGTGCATGTGTTGTCAGGCCTTGAGTATATATTTATATACATTCAAGGGATTTCTCTCCTCATTATTACTACCATCCAATTTATACAACTGGTTGAAAGAAAAGCAATCATGCAAGGCGTGCGGTCGTTATTAGAAATAATGTTACTGATATCTTCATCATCATAATCATCATCATCATCATCATCATCATCAACAACAACATCATCGTCATCAATATCTTCATCAGTTACCGTAGTAGTGGTATAGGTGAAGAAGAAAGGTAGCACATTGCTAAATGATAGTGAATAGAAAAAGCTGTAGTAATATGGGTAAAAATAGGAATAGTAATAAAAATTCACCTTTAGTAGTAGTAGAAGTATTAGTAGTATTAATTTTAGTATTAAATATAATTAGTAGTAGTAATATTAGTAGTAGTTGTAGTAGTAGTAGTAGTATTAGTAGTAGTAGTAGTAGTGGTAGGTTTGGTAATAGCATCAGTTGATTTATGTTGTGACATATATATGTAGTAGTTCATAGACCACACAAAATATATTACTTTTTTTTTTTTAATAAATACATTTCACTCGTTATGAGGGCGAATCGCAGGCTACTCCAAAGATCAAGATTACATTAATCTTGATCTAAGGAGATACGAACGAACGAACGCAGGCGCGGATCGATCGTAAGTCACGAATGTTGTTATCAGAAATACTCTCTCGCTTAATATTAACATGAATACGAGAATACCTTCAGAAATATCTTTTCAGTAAAAAGGGTACAACGTCGGATTGCAATTTATCAAAGTGGTATGGATTTACAAGGCCTTTATCTTTTAAAAAGAGTCTTGGAACGCAAGATATTAGCATTCGTGAATAGGTCATGGCATCTTGCTCTAGCGAATAAGGCTGTTGGTGAGGAGACAATGACTGTTCAACGATTGAAGAAAAAAAAGTGTTTTGCGGATTGATGACGAAATTGTAAAGGAAAAGTGTAATTGCTCTAGCAGACGTTCTACTTGCTGACTATTTAAAGTATCGACAATATCCTGGCGGTTGAATGACGTACATTTATAAATCGTTTGAAAAGAAGCGCCAATTTCTAAGACTTTTTTTTAGTCGCAAAGAATAAACTGGCCCTATTAAAGATTAGCTTTGCAATCTGGTAAATTAAGATTTTTTTTTCACAGACTCTATTAAAAAAAACTTACATTAAACGTACAAGATTACAAATACATGACAAATGAGTTTGGTAGAACATGTATGGGGGCAGAGTAATGACCATATGACCTTATTTACTTCAAGTTGTTTGTTCATTTGCATACTATGTACGGGCTTTATATTATAAATAACCTTTGTGGCTGTGAAGTGTACATTTTCTTTTTAAGCACATGAATGTAAAAAAAAAAAAAAACGATGAAGAAAATACTAGATCAAAACTGCTCACTACTCTCAAATATGAAGATGACATGGAAAAGGTCACTGAAGACAAGCTTAGCAATTTATTAAAACACATGTGAAGTAGCTGTTTCGGGTGCCTGGTAGCTAATGTGCAAGGCACTCGAAAAAAGAATGTCATATTACCAATGAAAAGACATGAGGGCACATACAGATGTATATTATCCAGGGGAACACCGGTATAGTTATACGCTCTTTCAGTTTGTCAAAGCCATAAGTAGGGAAGTATTGTAGACATGATATTCCTAAAACAGGGCGCCATTTAATTAGAAAACTTGTCATCGATAACAAATGCTAAATTTCGATGACAATTTTCACTCAGCCAATCAGATGCCGTTGAAACTCATTGTAACTCGCCATAGTCATAAATCGATAAGCATGATGGGTTTTAATAAGTTCATATGATATAGCTTTTATGTCGTTGTCCTACTTCAATTTATAAATTCTGCTGGCATTATAAATTAACCCCACATACTAACACTATCCGGGAGGTAGACTCTCAATTGGACTATACAAAGCTAAATGGAAACATTTTAAATATGGATGACTGTAAAGGTACATTTAAAAGATCCCATAAATAAATTCGCAGATTTTCAACGCATTTTACGATAGATTTATGAATATCAGTTACCATCTTGCCACTTTTGAAAATGTATTGAACAGGAATCTAGGATAGTGGAATAATTTCAATTACAACACCTAACATAATGCTTTCGACTTTTAAATGGAGAAAATTATTTAAGAAAAAATATGTATTTTTCCTTGTCTTAGCATAAGATTGGATGTAAACGTGATTTTGTTTTAATATTAAGCTACGTGTTTCATGTGAATTTTAGCTAGATCGGGATGAGGTTTATTTATGATATAAATGTAGCGACCACCTTGTCCACTTTAGCAAATTCTTTTGAATAAGGTAGCTTTGATATGTGGCATCGCTTACAATTAGTGAAATGAAAATCCAACTTTGAAAGCGGGCAGACAATTCGGAAAAGTTTTGTTTTTGTATAAGTTGTAATCACGATATGTACGTGCTCTTCGAATTGGCTGAATCGGTAAGACCTCTGTGATGGCGGATAACTTTCTCGTTAGTTCGAACGAACTACATGAATACAATTTCAACTTCCAAATGTATGATTGTATGATTCAGGACGGCCTTTTGTCTCAAGAGAACCTACAATTATGTTATTCTTATTTCTGAGTAATGCCGAAAGGGAGAAGGCACTTTAAGGAGAAAAACTAAAATTATATGTTTGTAAACACACAACGGAAGAGTTTTCAGCAACTACGTGACAATCGACTGATCCAAATGCTAATGTTGATTCGCATGGACTTAGTAATATTACAATTATTCCTAACTTCCACATCATTGGTCTGATCTAATTCAAATTTAGCCATTTTATTTATCTTCTTTTCCCGCTTTCGTACAATTATCATGTATCAAGAATTAGATTGCCCTTTCAAGCTTAAAATCAGTCCTGAATATACTGATGTTATGATGTAATTCTAGTGATCTCTCTCATTTAATAATAAAATGTAGACGTCTAAACTCAAGTGAGAAACCCCCGAAGTTATCTTTGAAACCTGATAATGCGTTATGCATAATAACTCAAGCAAACGGATCATAAATTGGAATTCTGTATGTATTAATGTATACGATTTTTACAAGGCGGTGACGTGTATTACAATATTATAGATATCAACTATTGCGAGGATTGAGCACTATGCCTCTTTTCTCTAATCTTTTTCACTATGAATGGCTTGAAGGGAGCTGGAGGGGAACCCATTTTTAAGATGAGACTGATGAAAGCCTTGTTGATCAGGCATGGATTTAGGCTATTAGCTGGATGAGAAATACTCTGTAGTCATTATTACGTATTTGGCGTCGTCACCTGTGACTGGGAGGCAGAGCGTGGTAAAACGCCTGTTTAAATCTCCTTTATCGTAGCAGACAAATTTCATCAGAGAATATTAATGAATATAAAAGAGCAGATAACTTTTAACGACAAAGAAATGATTGGAATACTCGAGGAACTAAATTTATGAAATAGGATTCCTTCCTGGCTTTTGTATATATATATATATCAGTACATAGAAAATATATTCAATCCATTTGTACTATAACATATTAATATAATTTGTTTGAATGAGTTTCTAATTTACATGATTCATAATCATACCAAAATATTATTAAAGATATAATGGTAAAAATTGTACATAATTATGATCTGTTCATGTTATCTAGATCTGTATCTAGAGATTACACATGAAATTTTTCCTCAACTCAACATTTAAGAAAGATATTGTTGGCAACAACTTGGTAAATCGCAGTTTCAGATGGATAATCTGCAATATTTATGCTCCAGACACGTCCCCAACATTTGTCTCACATACACCGACAGATCTATCCATCGGGAGCTATTGATATGGCAGCTTGACTCATTGCGTGTAGTTTATATCTGTTAAACCACAAGCCATATAAACTAGTTCGTCAGCGCGGTAAATTAAATTACCCAGGGATACCTTAACTAATTCAAAATGTGGGCCCTAGTGCATGGCAATGACTTTCAATTGTCGAATTGAGAAGGACTGTGGACGCTAAGTCGGTAAACACAAAGATGGATTTTGTCATGTACATCCTTCATATAATGTTTATGTGATGTGGCATTAAAAAAAAAAATCGTACGGTTAGAGTCTGGTTGTAAGGGTTAGTCCCAGAGCTGCTGCAGTTCCTTGGCGTGGGTGTCTCGTGAAATAATTATAATCTTCTCGACAGCTACATGTAAACAGAAGACAGTGAAAGCACGCTTTTGGTGTCTTCTCGGACACATTTCTGTCGCGAAGTCGACAGGTTAATGGCTGTCAAAGAGGGGCTGCGGATATACAAGCTGACGTGTGCGAGGCAAGCATGTATATCATTTGAATATCCTTAAGTACCTACAATGCCTAACATCGGAACGTGCTGTTACTCTTTGTACTTAGCCGCTAAAGTCAGGTCGTGCCCTGGCTTTAACGTGAACCACTCTGATATATATAAATCAAAAGGAAGCGCAAAGGTAAAGTCCTTGCTAATATGATGCTTATGCCATGATTTTAAAGATGATCGTGAAAAGGAACACATTAAACAAAATCAAAGACGGCAGTTGTGTTGCTTATCAAAATGAACGATCCTAGACGCTGTATCCCTATGGATACTAACAAAGATAATATTAATATATATATGTATATCAGCCGGGAATCAACCCCAGGTCTTAGCCGTTCTAAGCGTCGAGAGGAGTAATGAATCTATACACTCAGGCACTTATTGCAGAAAGTCTGTTTGTCGGTGAAGTTGTAGGGCATGCTGTCTTCGTGGTCTAATGCTTAAGACTCGGGTTCGATTCCCAGTGGAGACTGTTCACCAGTAACAGCCAAAACGTCTTTGGATATTCAAAATTTCCGACAAAGTTCAAACTTTTACCGAAGTTGCCTCTTCTTAAGATCAATAACTCAAAAAGTCCTTATCAAAACGCACTTCTGACGTAGGGCGTGGTGGTTGCCGATGTGTCTGACGTGGGCATGTCACCTCACAATATCATACGGTCGTGTTAATAGAAACTTATTTTGGAACATTAGAACTTGCCAGGGAAAAAACGCAAGCCTGATTTCACCTACCTGCGTGTAATTAAGCATGAGAAATGACCATCGCTATGTTTTCTAAACACCTATGTGAGGAAATTATGTCAGTAAGATAAATGATCAAGCTCTTCGCGTTTAACACATAATAAAATAAAGTCCTTAACCAGTCAGAACAATTTCTTCAGCCTCTCCGGTTTTCAAGTACCCGACTTAATTGACTCTAAAGGTCACGTGACATTTCAAGTCAATGATCGATTTTTTTTTTAAGTTTGAAGGTAAATTGCAATTCAATTGCTTCTCTGCGGTTCAAAATTGTCCTTACTGGATACCTAGTGATCGTTAACCAAACGCTCCACACCAGCATCCAGCCTAAAATTGATCGAATTACTTCTCCTTTTCTCACTCAAAAATCTCGTGCTGGTGTAACATGCATGCATTGGGCCAGGCTTCATGGGAAGTACGCTCATTAACCTCGCGAAGAAGAACGGAATAGATAAAAGAGACCAATGCGGAAGTAATATCGAAGTAACCATATTACGGAGGTAATACAAAACAAAGACTTAGGAACGGAAACGAATTGCTTTTCAAAAAAATAGAAAATTAGGAGTAAAAATATTTTCAAAAACATGAAAATTTGCCAGCAAACATTTCAGATGTTATAAAGGTAAATATGATTTATAAAATTCTAATAGAGTTCTATAATATCTGAATGCGTTGGTCGAAACGAAAATGTCAACATATTGGTTCCTGTTCGATACAATAAAAGCTTGGTTTATAATAATGAATGAAACAGTATAAATTGCATTTAGTGTTTCTCCTCCAAAAAGCACTCGTCTCCGACACTCTGTCTACTATTCAATCTTTAAATGATAGAAATTTTGACGGTTTTAATGCAATGCATAGTTTTGGCAGAGGTATAATGCTATATTGAACTAAATATGAAATGTTAAGGGGGGACTCCGTTGTATAACTTAACAAAATTATCAATATAGTAAAACGGCATTACAGTAAATTAAAAAAGACTTGGTGATTTTTTCTTCTTCATAGTAAATAAAAATTAAACGCGATGTAGACTTACAGCGACAGGCAGACTAAAGAGAGCGATAGAGAGAAAGAGAGAGAGAGA
>BEXV01000224.1:236202-259823 GCA_003118195.1 Hemicentrotus pulcherrimus | reverse complement strand
AAAAAAAAAAAAAAAAAAAAAATCCATCAACGCGTAACATGCCCCTATCCTGAACAAAAAACGCGCGCGCACGAACACACACAAACACATACGTAATTTTATTATACACAAAACAGCCCGAATAGCATTTCGTATTTATAGTACCATTCTTCATAAAAAAATATCTACTGCAACTTGTTTTGCTTGTCTTAAGGTAAGTTATATAGAGCCTGATGGTTATCAATCAAAATAAAATGGCATTTCCTTCGATGTCAAAGATAACATTTATACAAAATTGTTGGAATGTTGAACATTGAATACATATTTCTATTTCAAATTGATAACAGAACAAAAATCGTACCGTACGTATCGTATTGACTTTGGAATTTCAGGAGATCCCCTAGGCCTCCCGAGGACAAGGACATGTCATAATTCCCAAAATCCTATTGTACGCTATTGAAACAATCAGATAATCATCTGTCCTTCCATGAGGCCATAGAGCTTATTGGAAATAAAGGTACGCTTTCACTGATTCCAATTTCTTTCATTGGCAAGTTTAAAGTCAATATATATTATAGATAGTAAGGCGCAGTGAAAACGCGCCTTTCTTCACACTTTGGTTCAGATCATATGATGCGTAATATAGTCGAACCATGGACGGAACGATTCCGATTTCAATATCTGATAACTGTCCAGAAATATCAGTTCTGACAGCTATATGACTTTGGGGAAGAAGAGAAGCAAGGTGACAAATGCATTAGCTTATCTATAAAAATAAAAAAAGGTTTGAAACAGACCATGGTGAATAAAACGATTGTATTTAACCTTCCCCTAAACTCAGGCAGTGCATTGCCAAATTTGTTTGCGTTATTGTCGTTGCATCATAATAAAAAACCACATAAAGAAAACCGTTTTATCTGACATTTTACAGAATTGATTAATGTTGATCCTTATAATAACGAAATTATTAAGAAGACTAATGTCACGAAATTAAGAGATGTAGGGAGTGAGAGAAATAGAAAGAGAGTTTTTTTTTGTTAAAGGAGGAGGAGAACTTAAGTCAAAACCCAGATAATCATGACCATTCTCATATTATCTCTGATCATATTGCATACTTCCCTGCTGCCGGGTAAATGTGTCAACATTGGCACAATATTCATTGTGGGCATATGATATCAATATTCACAATCGAATACAGCTCGTTTTTGGTATTCCAGCAAGAAGCACGGAGCTGTGGGAATAATATTTCATTTCCCCTTTGGGTCGTCTTTTCATCTTGTTATTGGTCAGTGAATGCCCGGAGATGAACTGCCTCTGAATCAAGATAGTGACACTGAACACTCAAACTACAAGCCCAGAGGCGCTCATTGTTCATTGAACCTACCTCGTTCGCGTGAAGTGTGATTCTTTCTGGAAATCTACCGTGATTTGGTAACTTTCCCGATGTAAACGTAGCCAAATGTCATGACTTTCAAGAGGTTGCGAGTCTGGCCGACTTCGAAGCGTTCATGCCCATCTCAGGTCAGGAGCACGATCTTCGCCTGCCTGTTTCAGTATACCACGGACCCACTAGAGTAGGTCCATGATTATATTTACCCAAATACGTACCGTATGTATATAAATATATATACATATATATTCATTATTTCTTGTGTTTTAACTCCTAACCGAAGTGTGTATGTAATATAATAATAATAATAATAATAATAATAATAATAATACCAACCTATTCCGCTTTATATACATCGATACAACGATGTGTCAAAGCGCTCTTTTAAATTTAAAAAGGAGGCGGCCCCAAAAGGGAAGCGGGCGGGGACGCTAAACATGTATATATTTTTTTTAATAGCCTCATTACCCTGGTCATCGGATTCAGGCTTACCAGCACACAATATATGCACATTCTCCTCTCCCTGGGGAGCTTTCTGGTCAGTCGCCATTTTACAAGCTCATCCAACCACATTAACTTTCGCATCCTAATCATTTAACACTGAGTGGAGAGTGGCAAATGAATATCAACGTCTTGCCAAATGCTACGGCTGGACTCGAATCCCGTACCTTGTGATCTGCATTCGGGTGACTTATCCACTAGACCAAAACACCTGTACATATATATCCCTACAGGTTGTTAGGACATATATATATATATATATAAACATATATGTATATACATAAGCAGGCAGAAACTAGGTGGTCACCATCGGTATTTCCAATTAATGTAGGGAATCAACATTTTCTCTTCGGTTCTTGAAGAAAAAAACACATTTTCGTTGAATCCTGAAAATATAGTGGAATCAAAATTTCATTTCTTAAGTCTTTTTGTTTCAATTGTAGACATTGTAGAAGTAAAACCACATAAATAAAAATGTCTTTATCATGTAGTATTCCATTTAAAGAAACGAAATATTATGAGACTAAATTTTGCTGGTAGCTCTCTGCAGTTGGAACAATGAAATTATTTCCTTCCAGTTTGCTTAATCATGTTATAAACAGATCATTGGTAGCTTGTCACATGAGATCGATAATTTGGTGTAATTTAGTTACGCCTGTAGCACTAACATGGATAAATATCAGCTGAGTACACCTAAAAGCATCCAAAAAAACAAATTCAGTTCTTTAAATAAACATTAATAATTGATTTATGTCGTCAGCCTTTTCGTCAAATAGTAATGATCATGTTACATTCCTCATTTCCATTCCCATGCAATAGCCGAAAGCTACTGAAAGATTAGAACATAATAGATGTATATTAAGAATTTACCCTCGTCCCCATTCGAAGTTCCCATTTGGAATCCCCAAAAAGAATTATTTAAGTTGTCTGGTCGTACAAAAAGCCTTGGATAGCTTATTTTTATCAAGGATCGTGTGAGAAGCAACTTAACATTTGATTTTCGATGTTTGCAAATTTGCAAATACCCGTCTAAAACATTTTTATTTTGTATAATAAAGAGCACCAGTTTACAGTTAGAGGAAATACAAAACTCATCTCTTCGGTTATTTAGGTCCCAACTTTAAAGGTAATACAACGTTTTGGTATGGGGTCATGAATTTGGTTCAAATGAACATATTGGAAGCATATACGATCCTACAATTTTCAGTGATCATCGACTCTTAAGTTATGAAATTGTAAATAATTAACACTTTATGTTGCACAGCCCCCTCTCAAGGTCAAGATATTAATTAAGCTAGAAAAACAATGTTTATTGACTAAAATCGACCGATTAGCTATTCTCGTTCGGAAATTATATACCACAACTACATATTCTGAGATTTTCATGGTCGCAGCTACCATTGCACGGCCGTAGGAGCTATTTGAAATTTATCCAAATTTACCGGGAGCATTGGTAAATCTTTATATTCATTTTTTTTTTCGAAAGCAGAAATGTTTTAGGGGCTAAAATTTCTGGTGTTTTTTTAATACTCCATAGGGTCATCCAAATATCTAAAAATTGTATCACTATCACTTTCCACCCATTTTTCAAAAATTCCCCAAACTTTTTAATATCTTTAAGTTTCCGAGAGAATAATGTCAATTTTTACACATCACATGCGAATAAAATTTATTCCCGTTGACATGTTATATTTTCATCTAACATTATACATTAGTCATAATTCATTGTTTGAACTTAGCCACTCTGAAAGAATTAAACACAATGTAAATGATCAGGCGATTGTAATCGGGGCATAAAAAGATTTAGATTAGTTATTTATGTTTTTACAATGCCGCGCAACTAAAATATGAATAGTTATCATGTGCCATACGAAGATAATTACAGTCCTTCTTTAATATAGCGAATAATTCCAAGGGACAACGCACTTCAATGTTAACGATAAACTTTAGTACTGGTTATGCGATTGCATTGTGAAAGAAAAGGTGTTGAAAGGATCAGAAACAGTTGATCATGTAGCATTTAGTATTGGTGTGCACTGCAAGGTTCTGGAGTCATCAAAATCATAATAAATTTGACCGAGTCTTGGTAAAATAGCAAGAAACTGTACACAGAAAGCTATAAATGGGACAACACACATGGTGTTGGGGGTTAGCACTACCTTGATTTCCTTGTCTTTCTATGCTCATTACTCAGCCAGTATACATTCTCTTCCAAAATTGTTTGGCACATGTCATTTATTTGTATTCTTGAACATTCAGTGTAAATTTCGTTTGATTTTGTGAGATTTATTTATTTATTTTTTTTAACCACAACTGGAGTTTATCTTTAATTCCACTTTTATTTATCTGATAAAGGAGTTGGTCGATTCCCCCTTTTCTGTCATTTCTTAATTTGGTTTAAGTTTAGTGTTATGAAAAGATTAACATTTTAGGAAAATATCATTATATCATTATACTTTATACTTTAACAATGACCATACAAAATGTTTAGTAAAAACGGTGGAGCAATAATATGATTTTTGTTTTAATTCAAGTAATCCAGGATCCGTTTTGTATCATTCATATGCATATATACAAACACGTATTCAAAATTATAATAAATATAAAATGAAATCATTTCAGCCCCAAATTATATATATATATATTATATATACAATGCCTAGCCCCTGAAATTTCCGAACAACTAAATTAGAACCGTAAATGATATAAATTAGATTTTGCCAACTTGTAATAATACATGCCCCTAAGCAAATCATTCCCCTGGGAGCTAAGCGGACGTTTATGACTCGAAGATCGGCTGATTATGGCACACAATTAGTGATGGTTGTTCGATAGTTGTAACTTTATCTGGACGAAGATTGTGAGTGATAACAGATATACATCACAGATTTATTCATTTGTAGGGACATTGACATTTAATAACTGTCTCTCTGTCTCAAGTTTTAAGAAGAAATGTGCACTTGCGATATTCCTTCCTTGTTTAAAAAAAGAGGATAGATTTGAGCGAGGTTTGCGGTTACACCGCGTATTCTGTCCACAGGTTTTTTTTAAATATAGTATAGTACCTTATTTTCTCCAGGATTGCGCATGTGCGTTATATGTGTGCGTGTGTGTGTGTGTGTGTGTGTGCGTGCGTTTGTGTGTGTAATTGGCAGGGTCTTTGTCAAGTATACTGTACCAGATTTTTTCTGATCCGTAGAACACTGTACTGGGGAACAGTGTTGTTATTACAATTTTTTTTCTAATCGACATCCCAGAATTAAGTAAAACATGCCAAACGCCCTTTAAGTAAAATTTCTTATACTCTTCAACATTTCATACTCTAAGACAAGAATTCGGGGTAAAAATCTTCAATATTTCTTAAACATTGTCACAACAGTTGTGAATTTACCAGCAGATATTTTTTTTTTTTTTTATACGATAGGGGCATTGAAGGAGGGCGGGTCACAAGCCTCTCTAGTGACGTCCTTACTCTTGTCTTTATTGATTCCACTTCTAACTATTAAACCAATTCCCTTGGTAGAGTGAATGAGGCGTTCCGTATCAAACCAGAAAATGAGATTCCCGAGGGATTTCTCATTTTAAGAGATAAATTAGAACTCAGATTGACATGATTAATAGATAACATTAGACGGAAGTTCGACCGACGGCCACAAACGTTATGATGAAAGCAGCCCGACAAATTGCCTCATTACCTTAAAAGGGATCACCAAGAAGATTTGAAATGTCCAGAAAGAGGTATGGGATATTTCAATCCTCCGACACCGTAGGGTCTTGCTTGAATATTTAATGTCTTTATTTTGGTGGAAAATTATAGGGGGACTCGAAATCTAAACACGGCGGTTGCAATCTTGATTTCTTTCCATATTATATATATATATGGAGTTAAAAAGCCCATGTGACGTATNGGGGGGGGTAAGTATCCGAGCAAATGGTGATCCATGTATTTCATCTAGTAAATGATTATCCTTGGTACGGGGGGGACTTTTTGATTAAAATGCTGTGTATCATTATTATTGCTAATAAATGGTGCCTATTTACTTTGTAATTATATGAAGCTCAGGTTCTTCAACTTAAATTTTCTTTTAAAATTATTTTTTTTCTCGGACAGATGCATTATCAATAATGCAGGCACAATCTGTGCATTTGTATGTTATTTGATATTTCAGATTGGGCTCAGTTTATAACTTAAAAACAGGCTTTCGAAATTTGTCCATTGTGCTTTTACTAGTGGGAAATCCATGCGAACTACTTATCTTCAGTTTAAAGTTTAGTTTGACTTCATAAGCTTTACGCTCTTGAACAATATTGTTATTGCGAGATCGCATTTCGGCCAAGTAACAAAAAAATCCGTTATTTTAAAAACAAAATTTCATAGAATATATTCGTTTTACACGTCGTAAGTGTTAGTTATTCGATTTCTTAGTTTGATCCTGTTTTCAGTGGTTGGAGCAGACTGCTCATTTACTCGAATTCTGTGGACATCGGCGTCGGGAGGGGGGGGGGTATTAATTATTACAGCCAATCGTATGGGTATGATTTTATTTACATCAACGACAGTTTAGGCGAATTGAAAGAAGGTATGTTGAAATCACTATATGTACCTTCCTCTTCTACTATCTAAGGTAATAGGCGAAATTGATAATTTACTCTTTCAGTTTTCTGCATGGAAAATTTGGAAATTAAAGGGGAATTTTCAAATAATAGCCATTGTCGGTACGACAAAAAGACGAATTCTATTTTAAGAGCATGTTTAGAAAAAAAAATAAGTTCATTTCTTTTTAATTCATTTGAAGTTTGAAGTTTTGAAATTTATTGATTCCACATTTTACATAAAAACAGTTTAAATTCTTTTCTTTTTTATAAATATACACAGGCGTTAACTATATAAAAGTAGATATTACACAAGAAACAAAAAAACAAAAAATATATTTTAAAACACGTTTACTTTACACAATCATTATAAACATTGAGAAACTAACAAATAAGGATGACACAAAATCTGGATATAAATTCAGTTTTAAAAAAATTATTCATCATATATAAAGTGGTAAGTAAATAAATACTTGCCGTACTTTGGAGAACAAACCTAGAAAACAAATTTTATTATTTAAGTACCCTCATATGATCGCAATATATATTTCAGCGATTTCTCAGTATAATTTGAAAATAATAAAGTTGGCGCACCTTAAAATATCACTTTTTACACTAAAATTGAAAACCGATGAAAGATGCAAGCACAGATAGAGAGGTCCACCAGGGAAAGTAATCCAATTCTCCCATGCTGGAAAGATACTTATTTCAGTCCGCAGGGTAGAATATTCATGACCCCCTTTCCGTCTGCCAGAGGTAAAATACAAGATTTTATAGCCAATAAATATGAACGTGACGTAAATCATAAGCAGTGAAAACAAGTGTTTGTGAATGAATAGGTAATTATTAGAGACGAGTAATACGTACCAAAGAAAATGGATGCTTTTCACACCATTCCATGACTTTTGCACTTAATGGAGGAATCACTAACGAGTAAATCACAATATTTACTAAAGACTCTATGTGGTCCTGCATCAGAGTGCTTTGGCCTCAACTGCCTTAAAGCCCCACTGTACTATTTGTAGCTACTTCTTCCCTTTGTATAGAAAACAATGCATAATCGATGCCTGTTGGTCCCCCATGATCCTCTTTTTCTAATGTTGATTAATAGCTGAGTTGATGAGATAGCCACCTGTCAGTGACCACCCTGGGTGGTAAAATCCCCCCTGGCCAAACAAGTAAAGGCGGGCTTTAAAAATCAGGATGCTCAGACCCATTTTCTGGCAAATATTTGATTTTTGAAGTGGTGACGGTGGTGAATAGCGCCCGTAGCCAATTGTGGACACCAAGATAATATGCACAAGTGAATTTTAGGAGTAAATCTCTTCGGACATGGGGATGATCATAATGATGGAGGGTGTTTTGATAGATATGCTTGCCAGAAAAGACGCGACCCCTTTTGACAGTTATATACAGGTTCAGGAATATCATTATGACCCCTTATACAGAGATATTACTCAGGTTTGATGTCGCATAAAAAGAGGCGTTGTAGTGGTGTGGTTTTATTTGTAACGTATTTACTGATATCGAGGGATGCTTTCAATGAATATTAATTTTCTGATATGTTAATCCCTTGAAGAAGGAAAACAAATGTTTTGTCTTGAGCGAGAGAGAGTGAAACATTTTGTTTGGAAAGAAATTGTGTTGCTCTTAAAAGTTTGATGTTTGCGTTCAAGCGCATGAAATTAAAAATTAATAAAAATCAGAAACTCGAGTTAAATCCCAAGGTGTCATGATATATTATAAATGTTCACCTTGTGTATTATCTTAACTATACTTAATATACAAATTGCTAACAATTTTCGTTTTCATATCACTATAATGGTGATAATTTTTTTCTTTTGCAATTTCGACTTTAAAACATAATTTTTAGCATGCTGTAAATACGCAATCGACGTCTTATACTAAAATCCCTGGCATTGATATGAAGGAAAATAATTTCAAGAGAAAAGAAAAGAAAAAAAAAGAAATCAAAATTAAAATTGTATAAGCTCGTAAAACTTCCTACCCATTCCAATGTCAGGTGTGTTAATCTTCCAAACCAACATTACTGTTATGTTACTTTAATACACCTTACAATTTCGTATGTAGAATGCGCATTAAAAGGCCCGGTCACAGATAGACGTCGCACGGCCGGCGCATTGAAAATCGGAAAATTAACGTCAGCCCAACTTTTGTCGTGATTTGGGTTAAGCTAGCGAGCTGACACCGCATGCATAGCATGTTGCTAGCGCGCTGCGCGTATACTGGGCTTGGGCTGTGCGTATGTCTTGCGATGGTCTAGCGCGCCCCGCGCATGTCTGGCGTTCTTATGGCGTGTACATTCTTGCGTTGAGCTTCGCGCAAACTTTTGACCATGTTCACAAGTTCCCGACGCACACTTAAAGGCTCGGTCACATATAGGGGGCGCATGAGGGACGCACAGAAAGCGCATTGGAAATTAGCATCACCATGTGTTACTCGTTCACCCAGCGGGCTGGACCAAAGCTGGACCAATGCTTTGCATTCGTCGTCATTCGCTGTGTGCGTTGTGAATTTTTGAGCATGCTCAAAAGTGTGCGCGGAGCTCGACGCATGAATGTTCACATGAATGCAACCGGGAATGCAACACACTACACATTAGGTGTCAGCTCGTTAGTTTCTCCCAAATCCTGACAAAAGTCGGGCGCACGGCCTTTTCCGATTTTTCAATGCGCGAGCCGTGCGTCGTCTTTGTGTGATCGGGCCTTTAATGGACGGTATCGTTTTTGTTGTATTTGTCGGCCGAGTCATCTCTTAAACCTGTATGCTAACGATTACAAAACAATTTGTTTCAGTAATGCCTTTATCTGTAACATGTAAATCTAATGTAAATGAAATGAACATCTAATGAAAATCTCAGTTGCCAGAAATGTAATCAATTTCCTATCCGATGCTTTATCTGAATTTATGTTTTCTACCTTCCCTTTCCTACTTCTCTTTTCTCTCTCTCCCTCTCTTTCATTTTTTGTTGGCCGTCCGCTTTCTAATATGCATTGTTTAGTGTGTACATATTTGTATTTATTGTATAAACATTTTTTTTTACCAACGATTAGGTCAACAGCTCATGATGTGCTTCTGACGATCCCTCTTTTTCTTCTATATATGGCTGTATGTCACAATACATGTACAAATAACATATATCAGTGATGATGTTTGTGTAAAATAAATGAACATCAATCAATATAAATCCAAACAAATATTGATAATGCTGCCAACGAAGTGTATACAGATAAAAGCAGATTTTTTTTGTTTTGTGTCGTATTGTTCTTTTTAAGTGAAGCTGTTATCGTGTTATTGTCGGAAATAAACAAACGCAATCATTGTACTAACATGATTAATGAAATGAAATGGAACATCACATCGCAGCCAGCACATCCAATTCCATGTTCATCCCAACATTCTAGCGCGTTATCAAGTTATCGTAATCAGCAATCTATTATACAAGCCCGAAGTTTCTCACTCAAGAAGCGTGCTGCCCCATTTCGTGCCTGGCTTTTCTTGGTGGACTGATCGTCATGGTTTTCTAGTTGGCTTGAAGGAGCCAATCAATAGGTGCCTCTCTTAGTTTCACTCTGGGTCTACTTGCCTATTCATGTCCTGGAGTAAGGGTCGATACTGAAAAACAACTCTCTGAGAGCTTAGAAAGAAAGAAACCCTCCACGACTATCTTCCCTCAAAAAGAAGTTCATTTACCGAGTGTTGTTTAAAGTGTCTGCGCTTTCAGAAGGCAGCGACGCTTGTAGTCGCACAATTGTTGTGTTCAATCCTCATCCGACCTCACGGATTCACTTTTTTTTTTATTCCTGAAGCTGCAGCCATTCACAATATTTACTCATCTCTAAGTGACTAAACGACTAACTAATTTAAACTACTAACTAACTAACCTACTGTCATCGTCATTCATTACACCTTCCGTTTCTCCAGTCTGCTTGTTTAAGTGTCTTTATTACCTCTTCCCTCTCTCTTTATATATCTGGATTGGTTCCCATCAAACTCTCTACCCAGGTGTGTATGGTTCGGCCTTGATATCGTGTTTTATCTTTCCCTTTAAATAAACCGATCGTTATTATCAAGGACATGCATAACTGTTTCACTCGATGTGATTTATTTCCCTGCGTTTTCGAGAGCAATGAATAATGCATCGTTTACGGGACAGACCACACGCTGAATTTTACATTGCAATCAATACATGAATGTTACCAACAGGACCCACTCCGAATTGACAATAAAACAAATGTAAACAGAGAACTTGTACTGTGCATACACGGTCATGCTCATGGAAAACATGTCTTTTTGTGGCAATGGCAAACCACAATTTCTTCCATCACTCTAATAAAAGAGTCCCTTTTACAATCAACAATGAGCCTGTAAAAACAAAATATGAATCGAATCATAAGTTCCAAAGTTTTCAAATAGAGTTGTTTTTTTCCCCTTAAAAAAAGTAGATCTGTGTTTGGCCTCAAACCCTAATCTTGTTGAGACGATGTTGTATTGAACCTACATAGTAAAGATACAGATACCTATAAGATACAGATCCTTTTTTTTTTGGAGTGTCCGAGTGAAGTTGTATCTTTAAATGCAAACCAAATACCTTCGGTGGGAATTGGAGACAAGTAAGGATAAATGGACGTATGTGGTGTTATGCATAGATTCAAATGTCAACGTTGCTTCCAAGAAATAATTCTACTTTTGTTCCCTGTCCATCTACAACCACTATCACTTAAAAGGTCTATTTTTGTAATGGCCCTGAATGTCTGGGGTTGTTGCCATGGTATTTAAATAGATCCCTGCAGAGTTTTTTCTTGCAGACCAAGTGGCCAAAAGCACTGTAAAACATATGTAATCGTCATCGATTTGTATAATTGTATACTCATAAATATGATTAAAAAGCGATAAAACAGTCTCGTTTACAGGCACGTGATATCTTCTAACCTATTTTTCCATTTCCTTAGGCTGTATCTATTGTGCCACCCAAAAGAATAACCTTTCACCTCACCGTTCACCAGTCACTGCGACAATGGTGTGTGAAACATGATGTATAATTCCAGGATATATGAAATATACACTGGTCTTAGATATATAAATTCAGACAAGATATCATAAACAGCAATGTTACATGCATAATTATTGATATTTAACTCCCTGTTTATCCATATTTTAGGACGTTTAAGATAATTATGGACTATTTTTTTTTTACCATAGTAAATGTCAAACATGTTGTGTTTAGAACCATTTTCATAATTTCAGTTTCTAGTGCTTTTTAATCTTATTTTCGATAAAAACCTAGTGACTTATCATTGTGAAGACCCTAAACACCTCACTATAAACAATTATAAACGCATAATTCACTTTTCTAAAAACTTTCATATTATTTTGCCCTTGTTTGACCATCACTGAACTTTGTCTTTGGTTGTTAAAACGCTTATTAAAGCATGTTATGACTAAATCTAAGAGGAAATACGTAAAAAGGAATTCAATCTCGTCTACGAATATTTTCCTTCTCGAATAGGCTATTAAAAATGTCTTATAATTTTGTTATTTTTTTGCTAAGGAAAATCAATATTTTGTATATCTTTATTCCTTTTGCTATTGAATTTCAATACTTCATTTAGCCGTTTGAATAATCAACAATCTGGACTCAATTTTCTCTTTCTTTTATTTTATATTGTATTTTGTATAGGCATCCGTCCAAGCGACTTGCCTCACTCTAACCGCTATGACGATTGATCGATACTACTTGATCGTTCATGCTGTCAAATCAAGAAACACAAGGACCACGTTTAGAGCCATAGTCATCAACATCTCTATATGGGCAGGTAGGTACATTCTTTATTCATTTGATCAAGACCAGTGAAAAAAGGGGAAAACAAAATCAAATTTGAATGCTAACTCAATTGAGTCGATAGACTTGTACTATCATGTATGGTTAGGCATGCGATTTTCTTATCAACCTCAACAAACCAATGGAAGCCGTAGAGTAAGATGAACCTTATCTTAAAAAGAGTACTGGTGAAAAAAAAATTTAGCTCGCTTCCTTTTCGGTATCCCTCGAGGTCGGTATATCGAAATATTTTTCATTATGTTACTGTTATTTGCCCACATATGCCATAATTGAAAGATATGTAGGCCTAGTTCTTTTCGAGTCACTGCATGTGAGGACATAAAATAATGTCAAGGAATGAGGAAGAAATTGAGCAAAACGGCACTCCAGTAGGAATGATCATAGTGGGAGGGAATTCAAATAACCATTTTTACAAACAGGTCGGAAAAAGTCATGATAACACTTTGAACCTCAGAAAGATAGAAATCACGGTATACAGAATGATTACACACATGCTAACTTTTAAGCTGTGATTTTGCCCATATTTGTATATTTTGTTGTGTCTATGTTATATTAACAAAAATCGTCTTATCTTTATCTTTATCTTTACAGTTTCGTTTCTCCTCCATCTTCCAGTTGTAATCTACACGAAAGTCCACGTGGAACAAAACTATACGCAATGTTATCCTACGTTTCCCTGGGAGCGAGGTGCGAATTATTACCCTGTGTTTGCGGCATTCGAACTATATGTCGTTCCAGTAATTATAATTATGGCATGCTACATTCAGATCCTTCTACAGGTGTGGCAGAAAACTTCGGGAGGCACTGAAAGTGCGCAGGCGCACGCAAGAGCACTACGTAGGAAAAAGAAAATTACCCGGATGGTGTTCATAGTCGTGGTTCTATTTGCATTCTGCTGGGCACCCATTCACACTTTTAACATCATGTCAGCATCGGGGGCGAAGGTCATAACGGCCAACTATGGTATTGCAGAATGGTTGAAAATATTCTTTCTCACGTTGGCATATGCCAACTCTTGCATCAATCCGTTTGTTTATGCGTTTACAACGACAAGTTTTAAGAAATACTTCAAGAGTGTCTTTGGTGCAGCGTGTGGGCAATACTCAAGAGAAGGACATGCCATGAGTATAAGTATGGAGACCAAGACAGAAAGAATCACAACTAACTCCACTAAAGAGGACTCGTCGTTATGACTAAAAATAATGTGTTTTGGGCACTCTGATAAGAGAGGAATACCGACGGAACAAGAGAACACTGCCAACGGGGAATCGTCTTCAGGCGAAGAACTCTGAAGAGAACGAGGTCTGCTTGGGACAGCCATTCGTACTAAGCTGTGATCCGATGATCTGATAACACCGTGCGATTTCATCGTCAGTCCATGGAAGGTTATTTGAAAGTGTGCCATGAGTTCGGAAACGATCTCTTTGAGATAAAAAGAAGAAAATGTCGCATATAGAGACCATCACAAAGAAATGCCAATTGGTTTCGACGTATTTTTTAAATGAGCTTCAAGCATTTGATCACCAGTGATCATCGGGTCGTATAATCTATAAAGGTGGAACTCAGTATAGCTCGGGTCTCAAAGATACATACTGAAATGACGCAGTATATGATGGAGGTAAAACCTGATAAAGCTCTCAGTTTCCATATCAGGTTGAAACTTAATTCCTGGAGAAAAAGGCTTACCGACATTTTCTGATTAAAATTATGAACTATGAATAACCATTCACCATTTTTGAACAAAATAATTAACTTTTAAATTTGCTACTTGAAGTTTCAGATATGTATTCTTTTGTAGGAAGTGTCGGTAAATTGCAATGGTGGATGATACACCTTCGTGTGTTTATATTTCCTCTGGATTTTATCCAAACTAGACCACCAGGGCAAAAGAAAAACATTCAGCAAGTTCTCTGTACTTCCCAATCTATCAATTATCGGTGGGAATTGAGTGGGATACCGGTGGTTTCTTGTCGTTCCTTGACAGGCCTTTACCAACTGAAGATTGTATCCAGTCGATCGGCGGCCTGGTAAAGTTAACAAACCTGTCAGAATGGGTTCACCGCCCAAGTCTTCTCCAAAAAACATTCAACCTTTTGTGGGAGACTTATCAGATTAATGGTCTTGATCTGTGTTGAAACCTGTGGATGAGGGGAGACAACTGTATTGATAAGTGCGTAATGAACCAATGCACAGGCGGCTCTTCCCGGGGGCTACGTTAGTTCCCTGATTGGAGAGAATTGGACAGAAATTGATGGAACCGATTGGAGCTCGTCAACGGTGCTGGATAAAGGTGCATTCACATCGTGTTGCTCTAAGGATGATTAAAGCAAACTTTCCTTGCGTTTGAACCAACCTTAGTCCAATTTACACTGACCTTTCCTTGCCTCATTTGGTTTAGGGTTAAACCTAATTTCAATAGCTTTAATTTGAAAAGGAACGGTGCAAATAATGATTCGAAAATGATTTGTTTTCAAGGGCAAAGAATCCTTTAGACATTGTATAAATGAAATAAAATTCAACAACTTAAAAAAGGGGAAAAATTTAAATATGCAACCATTAATTATTCGATACAATGACAACATGATAAATTAAGAATAATACATCAAGGTGGAAATGCTGCATTCCATTATTGCAATTCCAAGACGTTTCATGAAATGCTAGAAAATGAAGCTTCGAGTTTAAATGTTTCTATGATACTTAACAATTTCGCATTAACTGTTTATGCTTGGTATTAGTTATGTCTAACGGTTTAGGTTTAAGGGTATACCAACTATTTGTATGAGGCAATTTTTTGTTGGAACTCTTGATGAAGTGAAGTTAATTAAGATAAAATGAAATAACTCGAAATATTAAGACAGTATTAAGACCGGAGTGTTGGCTCAGTCAGTAGAGCGTCCGCCCCACAACCGGGAGTTCGTGGGTTCGAATCCCGGCCGCGTCATACCAAAAGACGTTAAAATATGGGAGTTGTTGCTATCTTGTTTGGCGTTCAACAATAAGGGATAGAGCAACGTCGATCTGGCGCTGCTCAGTGGCTGCCGGGCTCACGATCAAATGGGCAAAAAGAATTTCTATTTCGGTTTAATAAAATTTAGGCTATTATTATATAATTATTATTATTATTATATGAACATTTCCTACTTAAAATTTAAAATATTGTAAACATCATTTATATTTCACGAGGACTAAGATCGACCTAAAGTTAGACATAACGATTCATGCCACATATTGCTCTCACCATTATGATCTTTAGATAATATGTTATCCTTTAATATTGAATTATCAACAAATGTATGTTCTGTACATGTGTGACCACGATTTGTACGTCCCTTGAAAGACACATGTCAGTTAATAATGAAACCAAATCGTGGCATGGATTGCCTGCCATAGTAAATTCCAATTTAAAGTTGATTCTTTGCGAAACACCCCCAGGCGTGAACAAAAAATGGTTAAAGTTAACAATATTGGCAGAGTCAACCGACGATGTTCGGTGAAGGCAAAATGTGAAATGTAAAACTTGTATATCTTACTCTGAATAATGCTTTTCATTTACAAATCTTTGATATTTGTTTTATTTTTAAACGAAATACGAACAGAAAAATTTAAGTTCACTTCTTTAAAATTTATTTGATCTTTTGTTCTAAATGTATACACCATAGATTAATTTTTTATGAAAACTGAGCAGGGATGCAATATAAGTAATACAAAACAACTATTTTATCACGTCACAGCAATTCCCACATATTACTTTTTACTCCCAATATGAGAAACACAATATAGATCGGAAAAAAATATGATCATCGTATGTTTGACGATGCCATTTAGTTCGAGAATGCCCTTGTTTTTTCAGTTACTACTGTGTTTCTTTAATCATCTTATATAAAGTAAAGAATAGACTGTGATTTTTTAAGTATGATATCTGCAGAAAAAATGCGGTTCAGTGCTGAAAAGTTTTAAAGTGTGCATCATATCTGTTTGAAAGGAGGGAGGGGGAAAGGTCATTAAAATGCATCTGATATTATTTTATATTTGAATATTATCTAGTTATCTGTTCTATCTATTACAAAGATCCATGTGTGAAAACGTTTGTATGAATGATGTACATAGCTATGTTCTGTATTTAAACATTTGCGCACTGTGTGATTATGTTTTGTAAATACACACCAAGTAGAGCACTGTTGAATCAATCGTAATTCCTATTGTGTGTAAACACTAAACTGTAAACTGTGTTTAAAGTAATTAAATTATGTTTGACACCTTAGAAAATTTATGCTATATACTTTGAAATCTCATATGGCGTCATCACTTGTCTTTCATTTTGGTATCCACATTGTCTCATTCATATTATTCTAAACCTTCCTGATATTTTCTAGTATCTTATATTTTTTTCAAACTACTCGATTATTAATGATTATCCGTCCAACAATCATGTTAATGGTGAATTCAGTAAATCTCTCCTCCGTATCTAGATTCTCGACTGGTTACGAGTTACTATTGGTTATTAGTTACCTCTTCATTTGGGCTGACACAAACGTGAATCCGCAATTCTTAAGGTAACACAAACATAACGACAATAGACTTGACAGATAGAAACATGCATGACATGTTCGAACATATGCTTTGATGCAGAGAGATACTACTGTCAAAATCAGCATTCCTAAAACGACTCTTATCCTGTTAATGATCCATCTTATAGGTATTCTGTCACTGGTTATAAAGTAATATGGTATACCCGTATCAGTAATTTCGCACGAACACAATTAATCAATGGAGAATGAGTATCGTATTAATTCGTGCGAGGTTTTGATACCATTTAAGTGACTCGGTATTACATTGGTGAAGGTTGATGAAATAACTGCGTAATTTGTGATTGAATTGTTACTTATGATATTCCTGTTACTGTACTAACCCTCTAATATGCAACAAATCCTGAAAAAAAAATCTCTAACCACAAAGATATTTATGGTTTCTTTTAAGGCGTCACTGTGCGACACCCTCTGACAGTAAATTCTCTCATCCATTTTTGAATTTTCCCAATAGTTTTTCCATGGAAATCAGACATAAGACAGGTTTTCGAAAAAAAATCCTTCGACACTAAAACGTCCAAGATGGTGTTAAAATTAAATTCAGTTCATTGTGACGATTTACATTAACCTAAATTGTAATAATATAGTTGGGAGAATTTAGGAATCGATCAGATAATTGTTTTCCAATTGTTATCATTAATGTTTTGTTTTCACTCAACCTTTCAGATGATCTTTAATTTTACATCTAACATTGAAGTCACTCCCTTAGCGTCATTATCTCTCATCTGAACAATGTTACTATAAAGTCCCTTCAGAGGAATTAACCTCACATTACTTTCTTAATGATGAAGGTTCATTAGATAAACGGAGGATCAAACAGTAGGGGCGACTTGCAAAAATCGATGAATAGAGATCCCATCAGATAAGTTATATAAGGTTTACGTCGAAAATTATTTGTTTTAAGGTGGCCATAAATGCAATCATTTCACCGATTTAAGAAAAAAGAAGTTGTTCCATATTTCAATGTGGACGTTTTTTTAGAAGAATTTCAGTTTTAAGAAGAAGAAAAAAAGGTAATATGAAAACAGTAAAGTGCCCCAGTCTCTTGAGTCTCCAATATTTAGAAATAATTTTTTGAAAAAAACACGGAACATACTCAGCAGGCAAACTAGGGGTTTTACTAAAAGTTCTAGCTCAACCATGCTTCATTGAGCCTTTGATATCCAGGCCATTTCATGGCCTACATAACAAGTTTTTAGTAGGTCCATGGTATATAGAGGAGAGTGGCTCTTAATTACTGATCGGGAAAAACGTGACACAACAAATCTTTAGAGATATAAATCGGTGAACCATTATTAATGGTGAAAACTACAAGGTTACATTTAAGTGCCTGACCATTAACTTGAATGACATTTCAAGAGGTGGGGATGGGGGTGTGGGGGTCCACCGCTGAAGTCAAGTTGGACGTATCAACAACATAATATGATACAACTCCCATATCAATAGGTTGTAGAACAAATCGGATAAATAATCAAAAGGTCGTGCATTTGTTTTTTAAAATGTTATTCTATGTCATAAAATCAATATTCACTCGGGGGGATGATGACAAGATTTTTGCCTATATTGAGGTTTTATGAGAGAGGTTTGGCAAAGCTACATCCATACGAAAATCTAGATGATGTAACACATTTGGTGTATTGGGGGATACATTCATGTCTGTTATCAACTATATTTTTCCATGAACATGTCGAGCTTTAAATTGCCCTCTCACAACGACGGAAACGTTGTTGGGAAATTGTGTTTTAAGTTGACTCCATGTTAATACTCTTAATACAGAAAGAAGGAAAACATGTCACCATATCTTATCTACCCTGAGTGTGTGGGTGATTGGTCGCATCCTCAATTGGAACAGGTTGATAAACACAACCGAGAATGGCGAGCTAGAGGGTAATAAATCTCATCTAGCTAATATCACATCCATCCCACCCCCTTCCATCTCTATCTTTCAGTTCTCTATCCCTATCTCTCCTTCTCTCTCCTGTACAATTTGTCTCCACGCTTCATCCCCTCTTTTTACCAGACCTTCTTCAGTAAACATGGAGTATGCATCTGAACTATCTACGCACAATCTCATTTCATTTTTTCACTATGTGTAAGGGAAAGCCAATATCAGTTGGCAAACAACAACTAGGTGTCTCATGATTTCATCTGCAAAACTGATACATACATGTAGGTTTTCTTGATATGAGATGTCAGATACACTTTCTCCTCTCTTTTCCGTATCTAATATCAGCCAACTCTCTCTCGATCACTTTATATTAAAAGAAAAATCCCTATACGTTTAAAAGGGTGGAATAAAGGAGAAAACACAATGCATGCACAGCGTAAAATAGATTACACTGGGTAAAGAAAAGGCCCTTATAAGTTTGCTGAAATAGGTCAGTTTAAATTAAGTCATGGTCTCCGAGCGATGTTAGAAACTAGGGGTGTTCATAATTACAAAGAAAAATATAAAGTGGCAAACAGGTTGCCCTAGATATCAATAAGGCTTCGTAATTCAAAAGAGGAGGGGTTGGTTCGAGAGAATGATACTGATTTTATAGCTCAGAAAATGGTGCGATGAACCAACATGCCCAAAGGAAATGGTTCTTCTAGAAAGATATGATATAAACATGAACGAAGGTGTATGCACTAGTGAACACCTGCGCTCGCGTGTTCACACAAAATGCACACACACGATCACACTCACACATCTATGAACATAACTTTTATGGAAGGAAAGATAACATGACATCAATTTTGTTACAATGTGGGTAAAACTGAATGTATTTCTGAGGATAATACGTAAAGTTTTTACGTAAAGAAGCGAGGAGGAAAAAGGCAAAAAAGACAGAAAGACGGTAGGAAAGATAGAACAATAGAAAAGAAAGACAAACTATCAATTTTGGATTCAATCTTGGAAGGCCCAAGTTGAATATCTCCCCCCCCCCTACTCTAATTTACTTGGGACAAATGCAATCTCTACAGGCACGATGGGGGTGTATGAGATTATTATTAAATGTTCGGTATGTTTATCGAAAATTGGAATTGTAAATCATAAAAAGCCTAACACAGGAGTAGAATGTTATTCAGTTTTGATAATATGAAAAATCAAGTTCATACTAACATTTTTGTTTAAATCTAATGTTAAGGATATTATTCTGCTGCAATACATGTCATGTTATTATAACATGCATACAACTGAGAAAAAAGTTTTGACGTTGAATTAAGCATTGCATTGCCAGGACGGATTGTAAAGATAGTCACTGTTTGGACTCGTCAATATAATCTTAATTTTAATAATACCGCCATTTCCTCAATGTTTACGCATCGACTCGAAAAGAAAGGGTTCCCGACAAAGTGTCTTACTTTTAAATCACGCGTCCATCCCCATATGACGCAGGTGCAAACATTACACTACCACCAAAGCTGTCGGCGCCGTCTAGTTCTAAGACACGAAATTAAAATTTTAGTTTACATTCGCACCGTCATTTTCCAACGTCATCATCCGCAGTAATTTGAGGTTAGCACTGATGATTTGTCTCACTCAAACTACCCCCCCCCCGAATGTCTTTTTTCTGATAAAAGAAAACTTGACGTAGAAAATGTCATTGACTAGAATTAGAGCTCCTGAGTTTAATAGGCTTACTTTGTTGTACACACAGAGATTAGCAATCTTTGTCTCAGATTCTGAACAAAATCCTGGATTTAGCTCCCGCTACAATTATAATCATAAACCTTTGGGCCAGTCAGGAATCCCATGACTTTTAAAAGTCGATCGCCTGTCTTATTATCAAGATACTTATGATTGAAAATCGAAATTTCTAAAACGTTTTCCCAGCGGTTTTTATATAACACTAGAGTCTGTTGAGTAAAATGAGTATGGTAAAACCGGTCACTCATATTTCTTTTATATTTTTTTTCTTCTTTGAAGCAATTTTTGGGGTTTTGTTTAGGGATTCAATAACACGTAGGACCATGCATCTCAGATTTCACAATGTTTAACGATACCTTTAAAACGCTTAAACGCGCAGTATAGGCACGCACGATGTGTAAGCCCTCTTACCTCTTAGCGTACTGCTTCGCATTACGCACTTAAAATCGTTGGATAGTACTCATATAATATTGAATGGCTTTGAGTGTGTTATTGCTCGAGCTATGACAATATTGGACGAGTGGAGGGCGATTCCAGTATTGGCATGGAGCAACATTCTTGTACAACACGAAAACAAAGCCATACAATATTATTATCATTATCCATATCAGGCTGACTATCGATATATTTAAACAAAATTAAATGTTCCAATCATGTCCTTATAAAAAAATGTGACGTTTCCTGTTGACTGAGCAATACGAAAAAAATATTGATCTATCATCCGGGTACTGCGGTAAAGATATCAAATACATTAATAAACTGTACCTCTGGGAAGCCTTATAAAGATGACAATTGACACTATTTTACGCTTCTTATTACAAAATAAAAGCGTGGGATAGTGGGAGTAAATGAATGACACGTGACCGCGCAGGACCAATCATTTGATTAGGATCTACTATTCACTGAATAGTGAAATAAGTAATATATAAAAACCTGTGGTATAAAAAAGGGTCCTTTGACATGCTTGATTGAAGCACACACGTAGTTTTACTGTCTTCTGGTAACAGAACTATATATATATATATGTATATATATATATATATATATATAATAATAATAATAAGGACCAAATAAAAGGATGGAAATATAAAGACACAGAGATGGAAAGAAAGAGAAATGACGAAATAAACAGAGTGAGAAGGTAAAGGGGTTTGGGGTTGATGAGTAATGCATTAATACTTAAAAGTCCCAAATTCGCTGACGTAAACTGCGTCTAAAATCGGCGCGGTCCTTCTGTAGCTCTGTTTAAAAAAAAACAATCAAAACGGCAAAAATAGAAAAGAGAAGAAAATAAAGAGAAAGATTTGATTAAAGGGAAATCCACCCTAAATACTTAGTTTTTTATCGAAGAAAATAAAGTGGGTCAGCGAAAGTTTGAGCAAAATCCGATTTAAATGCACAAGAGAGATATAATATTTGTTTGGAGTTGCGATCAATCAAACACAAATTGTTAACTCTGTGATGTTTCTTTAACAAGGGTCCCTCCTTTTCGCTCTGTACTAACAAAACAAAAATTAGAAATGTATATGTCTTCCCTAAAGAAAAGTACGAATCATACAAGCACCCTGAATATGATTGTTGAAAATATGTTTTTGTACAGCCCTTGTACTAAACAAATCTATTCCTTCTTCAATAACAAACAAAATGAAATTTTATGAAATTTGTTGTACTGAGAAAAATAGAGAATATCTCGAAAGTAACCTCACAGTGTTGCCTAATTGCTTTTCACTGATGACAACTTCAAAAACGTTCTTATCGGTAATTGGTTGTTGCTCAAACTTTCACTTTGATTTGTTTTTCTTCTCGTCTTTCTGCTCTAATTGATATACCAGCTAATTATCAGGATCGAATTCCCTTTTATGCCTCATTGTACTTCTTATATAAAGAAGACAGAAAGTGTATCATTAAAAGGCACTAACACAAAGATAGGGATAGATGGATTTATAATTAATAAGAGAGAGAGAGAGACAGAGAGAGAGACAGAGAGAGAGGGAGAGAGGCAGAGGAAACAGACAGACAGAGATACAGGCAGACAAAAACGAAGAGAGAGAGAGAGAGATGGCGGGAATGGGGAAGGGAAGGTTGAGAAGCGAAATATGTCGACACAACCTGATGTCTCCATATCGGATGCCCTCTTTAAAATATACATTTACTTAGGCCAATGAAAAAGAAGATTTGAATTAGCAAACTTTAACTATTGTTTCTTGTTTTAATTCCGTCAATTAATGTTTATGTTTGACATTGCATCATTCTTGTATCTCTAATGTACGTGACGGTACACGTATATACATGCATTCTCGCTATGCATGTGTTCCTTGAGGAGACTGTGTTTGTTGGGTTTGGCGTAGAATGGAAGGTCAAAGTATGTTTGTAGGTGAATACAGTAGCCTTGCTGTCAGGGTGCCATCATTCTCAGTTTGAATTAGTAAACAGTTTGAAGGAAGTCGGTGGGTAGGCTGTCTAACCTGGCGTGACGGAAAATAAACGACTTAGATCAACTCGGCAGAACACAATCATGTCTGGCTTCTCAACACTGAGCAATGATCGGGCCAAGCCTGAGAATTGAGACGTCTATAGTTACACACAAAAATGTGCCGAAGAACCTTTCCTGAGACGTAAAACGTTCTCCGACACAGTCCTCGAGGGCCAAAACCTTAATTAAAGTAAAGATTCCTCTTTTATTATTTACTTTCATTTTACTATTATGTAATACTTCACAACTGTTTTCTCTCACGCGAACTTTATCTTCACCCCACCTGTCCCAATCTCTGACCTTACCCACAGACAGTTGCAGCGATCTGCACATCCAACTCCTCACCCATGCTCATATTTATTGATGAAGCAATTATGATGATTAAACATTGTGTAAGTTTTGTTTTGTCTACCTCATTATTGTTACAAAAAAACATATGAACGAGCATACATTATTTGTATCACCCTTCATTTGCCTTAATTGCCTCGTCCTCTATACGGTTAGTATCATTTGGAGGTTTCTCCTTGTTGATGATGATGATGATGATGATTATGATGATGATGATGATGATTATGATGGTAATGATAATAATAATAATAATA
>BEXV01000224.1:224300-235568 GCA_003118195.1 Hemicentrotus pulcherrimus | reverse complement strand
AATGTGCATACATTGTGTGCGGGTAAGCCTTGAATCCGATGACCGGGGTAATAGTATATATATCTGTAAGGCGCTTTGATAGGGCCCTCCTGAAAAGCGCCATATAAGAAATAGTTATTATTAAAAATGATTGCAATCACTAAAGTTGATTGACAACTATCGGTCGGGATTTTCCCTACCTTTTCCCACGTTTTGAGGGAGGTTTTTAGAATAGTATTATCTGTCAAATGATGTTGGAATTTTACATTCACGATTTGTTGGGCCTGCAAATGGGACATGGTACCTTTAAAATACTTATCGTTTGCAAAATACAACTTTTACAGGTAAAACTTGAACAATAAACATAACAAGAGATGGATAAATCTAAGCGCCCTTTTTTCTCTTTTACATAACTCGTCTTAAACATTTTTAGTGCCTCGCCTCATCGCCCATTTCTTATGTCATCATCCGACTATATTTAGCTCCATACTCCCTCATCATGAATGATTCACAGCTTTCAAATCTTGCCTGTCACCAATTTATGTAAGTAAACAAGAAGGCGTTCAGTATCATACGCGCTCCCGTTTCTCAGATAAAAATGCAAACTCTTCTAAAAATCTTGACCTTTACCATCTAATATTCTCCAGAGCATTTAAAAGACAAACCGCGATGACCAATAGTGAAGTTCGTTACCTCTTCTAGTCAATACTCCGCATACAGAAGCTTTGTGATGTATTTACTCCCCGGATGTTATTTCTAGTCAATTTCCATCGGATAATGTAAATATGATTCGCCCCCCTCCCCCACTCTCTCTCTCTATCTCTTCCTCTCTAAAACGTATACACATGAACAAAATGAAAAGGTGACAGAGCTTCATCTTTCCCAATCATCTTTTGAAATTGCTTACATTTTTGCAAGGCAGTACTTGGTTATTTATATTGATATTTATAGTATCATTAGGTAGCATTGGTGCATCTTCTATGTATATGAACAGATATTTGTTCCAAAAAAATTATCAATACGCACAAATGTGATAAAGAGGAAAGAAAACACTTAATAATATTGTTAAATCCCCCTTGGGAAAATATAGTGCCTCGCGTAACCTTTTTGTAACTGCCGCTATTTTAAATATATTCTTCACCCAGAGGATCTGTATAATGAAATAGCGTTTCAGCTAGCGGCTCATTTTCCAGTAAGATTGAAAACATTTGCAAATCAAATCTTTCATCATGAATTATCAGAGGTTGTTCCATGTGATCTTATATTTTCTCTCATTTAAACACACGTTGTACTTCATAAACGAATTACATGAGTAATAGGAACACATGGTTGCAAATGATGTGCCAAAGTGGTGATTCTGAAAACAATTGATTTACGGATATTGAACTTATCCGCCACTAGAATAATGATACTTATAATACTATCAATAAAACGGTGCTTATAAAGCACCTTCGATGACAAACAGTTATACATGTATATTGAACCAACAAAAATAAATAGAGCTACAAATAACAACAAACATGAAAATATACATCATTGATCATTGTGAACAGAGTAAGTTAATTATAAAAAGCACTTTTGAATAAAAGTGTCTTCAGACAAGTTTTGAATTGGTTGACAGTCTGACAGTTTTTGACATGTAAAGGTAGTTTGTTCCAAAGTTCAGCAGAAGCTTTGTAAAAAGAGCAATTGCCATTAGAAAGAGTTGACACTAAAATAGACACGAGCTTTGATTATTGTGAAGATGATTGTAGATTGCGTGAGGGCTAGTTTTCCTGAATTGTTCAACCTGGTTCATTAATGCCTGGTTCATTTATGTATATTAGGTGAATCATCGCTATTCTATGTTTTACCTCATTAACAAACGGGACATCACCTTACCAACGATCACAACAATTGATCGTTGGTAAGGTGATGTCCCGTTTGTTAATGAGGCATCAGCAACAAGAACACAAATTATTTTAGATATGTCTCTACTTTATAAGATTTTCAATTCACCTTCAACTGCAATATAAAACAGGACTTTTTTTGTGAAAGTACATCATTATTCGGTTTCTCAGTCAACTCATTCGTAATTAAACAGTACAAAAAAGAAACAAAAGAAGAAAAAGGCCAAAGCAGGTTTACTGTAACCAATTCAAAAGAAATGCAATGAATTATGTTAATATTGCTCCCATTTCGTCTTGTTTTCTTTACCTCTCTCTCTCTCTCATACCTCCTTTATGTCCTCTCTCTCTCTCTCTTTCTCTGCTTCTCTCTATGTTCCTTCTAATTTCTTCTCACACTCGATTAACCTATAAGGTGCTTCACTTTGTATTTACAAAGGAGGATGTTGCATCGCATTAGGTATGATAAATGGATTTAGGTACTGGAATGAAAGCCGCTTTCTTCAGTCGAGCGCTCATAATAGATCTTGTAAAAGAATTTTGATATGAGCTTGAATGCCTTCGTAACCCAACGTGACAGATTTCAACTTAGATTACATTAGATTGAGCATTAACATGATTAATTGTGGTGTTAGGAAGCGTATATGCCTGTCATGTTGGTCGAAGATATATCTATGCGACAGCACGTGTTCTAACGTTTTAGCCCAGAGCTGTTCTCCTGCTGGCTTATAATCGTGACCAGAAAGCCGCAATCAAAGGAAACGAGTTGAAAAACACTTAGCTTCCTTCCCGGTCTATACATATCAACATGTATCTGGGTGACGGAGCGTTTACTACGTCTTTTTTTGTATCACTAAATTTTATTTGTTTCCCTGATCATCCCATCTGTCAATCACTAATTGTAAAGATTGCTAAAGGTCCAATGACCCTTGAGGCAGTTATCAAAGAGTATAAATATTCATTTCTAATGTCCCTCAAACGATGAATGAAATTTCGAAATTTCCTTGCCAACTTGCTGTCATGACTGATTTTAAAGGGAACAATGTAATAGCATCCTCAATACTACGTGATATAGGTTGGCAAAATAACTTTATATACATGGGATGGTATTTTGAAAATTATTCTAATTAAGAGTTGGATGATTCTTACTAAAACAATTCTTAACAAATTAATTGTTAGTTCCGCAGAATGCATGTCAAAATATTTTCTGTCGAAAAAGTGAAATAACAACAGCGTGGATGACTGATGGCATACTCAAATTACTTCACACAAATCTCAAAACACTTTATACATGTATAAACATTAATTGTAGATTATGTGTTTTGGTCCCATAAACTCTCCAGTCTGTGAATCACAAGGTACCCGTTGAGGATTCATGTCGTAGTACTAATGCCTCCTGGCAAGATACATTCCATGCGCCTTAAAGGCCCGGTCACACAGAGGGGACGCATGGGGGATGCACGGCCAGCGCATTGGAAATTTGCAATTTTTGCCAGTGCGTTGTCGTGCGCTCGACTTTTGTCGTAGCTACAGCGAGCTGACACCAAATGCATAGCGTGTTGCTAGCGCGATGAGCGCATACAGGGCGCATACAGTGCGCATTCAGACCATACCCAGAGCGCACATGATAACAACTTCCACGAATGCACAGCGTGTTGCTAGCGCGCTGGACGAGTGGTCCACGCATGCACTGCGTTCTACGACGCACGGCCAGTGCATTGGAAATCGGAAAAGGCCGTGTGTTTAAAGGCCCGGTCACACAGAGAGAACGCATGGGGGACGCACGGCCGGCGCATGGAAAAGTTTCAATTTTGGCCAGGGCGTTGTCGTTCGCTAGGCGTGCGTCATAACTCGTTACTCGTTCGTCGAGCGCGCTGGACCAACGCTGGACCAGCGCTATGCATTCGTCACCATTCGCTGTTATGCAAATAATACAGGCGAATACTTTAATCAGATAAGGAGTCAGAATATATGACATTACATCGATCAATCCGAAAGATTTAGAGTGAAAGCGACCGGCATTTATCATTCCCTGGGACATTGGAATCGACTTGTCGATTTGTCTTCCTTTTGTTTTTTGTTTTTTTAATTTTAATGCAAACTTAATTATTACTTTAAACAAATATATATCTCTAATTCGGCGGTTATATATGACATTCTGTGTCTTACAGAATGCAATTTTTAAAAAATGAGAATAAAAAGAGAGATATCTATCTAAATCGTATATAAAAAAACGTGGATAAGAATAAGACGACTTTTTGGTCATCAAAGTGGGATGACATTTCAAATTACAAATCTTATAAATCTAATATTTCAAGTAATTCAATATTGATCAGAAATTCTTAAGCAATTGAAATACTGAGAACTCGGTTCGTTTGCTAAAAAGTATCTGCTCTTTGAAATGATTTCCCTGTAGATAAATGGGAAATAATCTTTTTCAAACTGCTTTATAGAAAACAATTATCTAAATATCACCACCGGGACATTTAGCAAAGTAGAGCGAGGTTCTCCATCTCTCTTCATCTCTCTCTCTCTCTCTGAAATATTTGATTTGTAGTTCTCACTAAAATTTAAAAAACGTTACGTTGAGTGTAATCAATTTACTAAATCATTATCCGTTTCATGACAAAATTGTAAGACAATGCAATTTATTTGTGTTCTGGGATGCAAGTTAGTCTAGTAAGCTACATATTTAAAGTATTATTAGTTTGGTCGTTCTTCTTGCAGAAAGAGATGTAACGATATGTACATAACAAGGAAACAAACAATATATCTGAGCATTCGTTGAAAGGTATGTTACGACAAAACTTTAAGGGGACAAGGAACTCAACAAGGTTCGTTTGAATTCAAAAGAAAGATTCTCGAATGTGTTGACCTCAAACTATACGCGGGTTCAGTGACTGCTTGCTCCTGTTTGGATATAGAAAAACAATCAAATGTAATAAGATGTACTTCTCCTCGGGTCACCATTATTCCTACATACCCCACTACTCAGACATTATAATCAAAATAAATGATTTGGGGTTTGCCTGCTCCCTGCTCATGTATCTATGTCAGACATGTTTATCGCTTACAATGAAAATAGAGGGGTACGTTATCTCATTTTGAAATTGAATTCTATTTCTGAAATCAATATCTATTCTATTGCGGAATAATACTAGGCAGTTATACCCGTTATTCTCATTTAGGCGTTTCGCTATTTTTAAGGATTCTGGTTGTTTTCTTACCAGGAATCCGAAATGTTGATAATTAAATACTAGCGGTAGAAACGTAAACAAAATATTAAATTGATTCAGGGATAACAACATTACGATAAATCAAAACAATTGACTAAATGCATTTTTGATGCTATATGATTGTTTTGTATCCCTTATTTGTTACTTTGACCATTTAGTAAATCACAAAAACGTTCGTTCCGGAAACCGCACAGCACACTCTCTTTCAGGTTCCACCAACATGTAAAGCCCCGGCCATATGTTAAGCAGTAATGAAATTCATAATTGTAAAAGACGAAGATACCTTCGTGAGAATTTCACTTAACACCTAAACACTTATTTTTGGCAGAATAAATCACGGGCCTGGGTGCACACCCTGGTCATGAGTCATACAATTACTCATCATGGTTGACATTTTCAAAATTGTTTGATAAGAATATATTGTATTGGTTTCACCCGTGCACAGGGGGCCACTTTTTAAACCTTATAGGTTAGAAACGTCCCGCAGAGAAGACTGTCTGGGTAAATATAGCAAGTCTGCAAACGAAGGGGCCAACGGGAATCAACAACAGCAAAATCGAAGACAAACAAAACAGAGAGAGCGAAAATATAATACATTTGTTAGCTTGAATACAACATTGGTGTGATTTCCAAAATCTCCCTTTTAAATATTTGGGGGAAATGGCCAAAAATGTGAATCCAGTATCTGCGTGGAATTACCTTGGGTAGGTATGTTTTCTTCTAATAGTCAGGTGGCTTTAATAGTGAAATTACCATTAATTGCTGGAAAAAAGCCCCATTTTTGGTACAGAATTCCTTATGACATACTGAACGATATTTGGGTAGGAGCCCCCGGCAAGAATATCGTATAGGGGTGTGGGGCAAGGGTGTCGCCTATAGCCCACACATAATATTGAGCTTTTGTTGTACAAACGCCATGTACAGGGCTTCATTAGGACCTGCTGAATGATGGTAGGGTAGGACCCCCCCCGCCCACACACACATAAATATTCATATATGTGTGATTGGGCCCCATGCCCTTTGTACAACACAAACTCAATGTTATATTACCTTTTTTTAGTGACGCCCCCGCCTCTTACCCTTATATGATATTCTTGCCGGGGGCTCCTACCCTAATATCGTTCAGTAGGTCTTTAGGAAGCCCTGTACTAAATATGGCATTTGTACAAAAACAAATCAATGTTATACAATCATTTTGGCGCTCCTTAAAGGCGCCCCCGCCCCACACCCTTAAATTGATTTTTTTTTTGCCGTGGGCTCTTAGCCTAATATCGTTTAGTAAGTCCTAAGAAAGCCTTGTACCGGCAAGGTAACGATAATCGATAAATAAGACACTAAGCCATCTGACTAAAAGCTATGTTTTGTTATTTTCAAAAAATGTCAGCTGACATTTCATTCCATATTTTGAGAGAACCTTGAGAATCTTTGTTATTAATAGATGAATACAAATGTGGTGACATTTGGTTATTAACTGACGGCTACGAAAGATATACCAAGACAGTTGACAAATTCATTCGCCCGAGCATCGCAGCTATTCTGCTTCACCAATTACATTTGGCAATTTGAAGGGGAAACATTTACAGGTATACATGGCCCTACAAGCCTAAATAAGGTACGATTAGTCAGAAGACGTGATCTGTTAGTTGATGTTTTAATTAACTTCTGCTAAACATGAGTAATATTTATAGGAATCTTCATAGCTTAGTTTAATCTAAGGTTGGGCTTCCTTCTTGAGACGCCCGATTTATTAATAATTCATTACTTAAAAGCAAAGTTTTAGTGAGGAACTTTATTACACCGCAAAGTGGTGCAATTACCCTCTCAAATCATTATAATGCAGCAAATCGTCAAATTCCATTTTATTCATGTTATTGATTTAAATCTATTTTCATCGTTCCTGAATGTTAAATTCATTTTCTAATCGCTATATAGTTTCGTTTCGTGTTTTTATGACCCTAGAATTAAAGCCTGATCAATATTCACATATTTTTTTTTTTAAATAGTTAGCTATAACGCGCTATAACTTTCTCAAGAAATTCCTCAGAAGACTTTTGGATCAGCCTTGCCCTCCGTTGTTGGAATGGAAATGACGTCACCACGTCTAAACCTTCTCATAAAATACCGCGATCTAGAGTGTGTCTATAATTACAAAAATAATATGATTATGATAATACTACTAATAATAATTATAGTGATAATAAAAATATAAACCTGGGTTACGAAAAAGTATATATTAGTTATATGCTATTCACAGATTAATCAAAGATGTCTCAGATGTGAAATTATATGCGATTTTATTGATTATAACATGCCTAACTTTAATTTCATCAAGGGATGTATTACTATAAGTTATATACACAAAGCCCCGCCTTTAATGTCAGTTTATTTAGTAACCCCATTCCACGTTGACACCTTTGAGCCGGTCGAGCAGTACGGTAGTTTCCGTGTCTTCGCATACAAACCGACTCCGATGGAACCTAGTTTGAAACTGGGTTGCTGCTTTTTGTCAGTCCCCATACGAAAGAAATCGAATCTTATTTATACACATCTCATATCAACATTAAAAAAAATTACAATAAAATTCACATATCCAATTCAGTTCAATTGAATTCAATTTCGGTTTCATTTTTAAAAAGACATTGAAAGAGCCCGAATACTAACGTTGTCAGATTTAAAGAAAAAAAACCCACAACGACTACAAAGAAAGACACAAAAGTTCTACTTTAGCTGAACTGCACATGATGCTTATTATTCGTTTTTACTGTTAAATTATGCGCTGATAAAATTTGGCTTTGAGTGACAGATGCGAAACGATAAGAATGGTAGCTTGTATTTCATATCCATTTAGATGCAGATCGCCCGCTCGGTATCTACACAATATCAGTAATTTGATGCAAATCTCTTTTGTAAGCGCCCTTCTCTCAGTCCCACCTATGTATGTGTTTCTCAATTCTCTCCATCTCCTCTCTTTACTCATCAACTGGCTATCTTTCCAACTTTCACTCCTTTCTCCCTAAAAAGGGACCATGAAGTTAAGCACAGCTTTCGCATGCTACCTCTGACTTGCATGTTATACTTTAATGTTTGAAAAAAGTACTTCGCTCTAATTCTAAGAAAATATTAATTATTATGACTTGATTTATAAAAACAATCTGTGTTTTCATCATTCAATAGTTGTCGAATGTTCTTACATGAAAGATTTGATCTAAAGATAGAACGATGCAACTTGATTTTAATTTTTGTTACGTGTAATCTCTTTGTTATCTGCACAAGACAAAAACACTACCTTTTTAATTTTCTATTTCTAACATTTTATGTCTGCCTTTCTTAAGAGGGTTCGATGCTCAGGTTCTCATTTTGTGTATACATGTTTTACAATTTAATTGTTTCTAAAATCAATTAGGCCTACTTAAATGATTTAGATGAGGTATAACAACAAAATTATCAATGACTTTCTGAACATCATTTGCTACAAACATGTCTATTTTTGTGTACTTTGCTTTTCAAGTGGAAATTATGATATAAACGTTTTAAAACTTAAAACATATATGTGAAATGCATCACGATACATAAACGTACAAGAAGATGGGGATTCTGTATCTGTAGATTTATATTTTAACTCTACAACTAATTTGCAGTATGTATTCCCTTTCCGGATAACAAAACAAAGAAAGGAAATGGAAACAAAGATATTTGCGTATTAAGGACGCTGATTCTGAGTCCATATGCCGGCTGTTCAAGTATTTTGAAGTTTGCGATCACATGCTACATCGGTCGTACAGTCTGAGAAAAAAAAAGTGACATGGTAGTAAATACAGATAAGGATGAAATCGATAATATTGTTTGATTTTAATTTCATCCTGCCAGAAATACAAACAGGAACGTTTATCATGATCAATATTATGATATCGATATATTCGTTCATTGTAGCTCGGAAGAGCTCTGCTACACAACGCATATTTCATTTTCAGTTCCTACTAGCTTACCAGTTGCTTTTTAGAACATTGAATACAGACTATGTTGTAATTTGTGCGATTGTTTCCCCATTTATTTTGATGTTTCCGAAAGATAATTTTTATAATCAATGCCTGCCTTATGCTCAACAATAGACGTTATGACATGGTGTAAGATGGCATTCGTGACCGACCTTCTGTCGGTCAGTTGAACCGTCATGGGAGAAGAAGATTCACGAGACCGATGTTTTGGGGGATGGCGCCGTCAGTTAGACGAACCTTAGGTCAAGTGGTGTGATTTTTGCAGATTCACTGTTTGGCAACCCGGTCCAAACGACATGATCAAGGCGTTTCTAATGATAAAATCCAATCTTGGTGACCCTTGTTCTAATATGGCTTTCGAACTAACCTAATGTGACGAAACCTGTCAATGTTAACGTGTCAACTATTAAAATACAGCAATGCCTTGGATTATGCTACGTAATCATCACCATTATTATCCCCGTCATCATCACAAACATTTTCACCATTTTATTGGTAATATTCCCAAATCCATCATCATCATTATTAGTCTCGTTTATATAATCATAGATAACATTATTATTTTCATCACCAAATAATCGTCATTGTCGACATTTTCATCCTCCTGCTCCTCCAGCTCCTCCTCCCCATCGTCATCATCATCACCATTTTCATTAAAAATCTGATCCCCATCACCATTACCATCATCAGCAAAACCATCTTCATCTTCGCCATCAGCATGGTCCTCATCTTATTTAGCAATATCATTTCCATCTTCATCATCATCTTCAACTTCAAGCTCAAATATCATCATCGCCGTCATCATCATCATTACCATCATCATCATCATCATCATCATCATCATCATCATCGTGTTCTTCATCATCATTATCATCATCATCCCGCCACCGGAATATCATCATCGCCGACATCAGAGTCATCACCATCATCTTTATCACCATCATCATCATCATCCTCATAAACATCATAAGCATCATAAGCTTCATCATCACCACCATCATCATCATCAGCAGCAGCAGCAGCAGCATCCCGACACCGCAATCATCGTCAGCATCATCATCGCTCATCTTAATTTCCATCATTATTCTCATCCTCAGTTTTACCATTATCATCCGCTTCCTTCTCACCATTGGGTGATTGGTACGTACGGTTGATGTAAAAATATGATTGTAGGGCACTCATGGAGAACAATATGATACTGATGAGGCCACCCAGGGTAATCAAGACATAATATTGTTGTTTGTGACATCATTATTTTTTACTTTGTTATTATGATTATTATATGAAAACAATCAATAAATCGAATATGATGCCAAGGGGAACAAAACGGAAAAGTGCCGGTATAATCTCAAATCTGAGGTCACGTTAAATCATTTAAACTAGTTAACTGCAAAATAAACTCATATCATACGAAATTTGCAGATGGTTGACACACATTATTAGATCCAATGCAGGTCGATATTAGGACAGTGTATTGCAAGGAAAGGGTTTGGCCCGCAGTCTTGTGGATTATCTCATTTGATACCGCAACAGATGCTAAGAATAATTATTGATCGGGAATATCGACTTTGTGTTCCCTTGAACGAAAACGGACATTTCATAGCTTTCATATAAAATCGATATTTTATAAATGGAATTCGCTGTCGACAAAGGTTGAAACGCCATTGTCGCCTCTGTTCTTTTTTTTTTTTTATTCAATGTTGTCTGTACAATGATCCCATTTTTGGAAATGAAAAAGTGCCATATTCTCCTGCTGATTTTATTTCCTCAATTTTACGATCCAGCATTTGTTCCTTTTGTATAGCGCACCTGTCCGTCACATCGTGACGCTCCCGGCGCTGCCCCGAAGAAGAAAAATATGATGATATTCGTCGGTAGATGGCGCTAGTGCACAAACAAGAAAGACTCTGTTGACTACGAGTTGAGGAGATCCCGAATTTTCATCCTTTGTTTAATTGACTCCCAGTGTACTTCTTAAATCAGTAACTATAATGAAACGCAATGGAGATTAAATAAGAGAAGATAATAATAACCGTCTGGTATGGGGAATTTGTTACTAACACTGATATTTGTCAAACTACCCCATAAACAGAAGGTACCTCTTGCTACACGAACCACGGGGAGTTGACCACCGAATTTTACCACGATTTAGCAACAAGTTTGCCCCACTCC
>BEXV01000224.1:203838-216443 GCA_003118195.1 Hemicentrotus pulcherrimus | reverse complement strand
AATTGAATTTCCTTTTGGGGTAAATTATCGCCAGATTAACTTCATAATTTACAGGTTTGAAGTTGAAAAGACTGATTTAGGGAAACACGCAAGCAACAAATATGTCAAGAGGGATTTCCTCCATTTCCTCCCTCTCTACCGGACATTCCTCCCATCATTGCACGTAGTGAATCTCAGGCCCTACTTAGGCATTTGGAATACAACGCTATTTTGGGCGATGAGTAAAAATTAAGCATTTGTGAGCTTTAGAAGAAACACCTGTATTTAAGCGCCCTATAAATGTAATTATTATTGATATCATAAGTGGTTTTTAATATCTGAACGAATTAAACGTATTGTTCTTTAACCACAGTTGTCTATAATTATGCTATGGAACGTTCAAGTATCCATTGCTTCCTTAATGTTACGTGATTTTCAACAAACATCAACGTCCGAGAGATGGTGACAGCAATGTTACATTTTTGGCACTCTCATCTTGAATTGTATTTATTTGTTTAGATGGCATCAACACTTTCGAAGGAGGGCCTTCTAATCGATCTTTAGCCACCGCCGTAATCTTTGCCACATACCCCAATGGGTACCCCGAATCTTTCCTCAGTGTACCGGGAGGAGTCATGGACCAGGTAAGATAACACACATCATAGCCACGTGGTTGCAATCTTGTATCATCAGGGGAGTTTATTACAAAGACTAAGATCGATTTTAAGTTGGACTTAAAATATACGGCAGGCCGTTCATGCCACTGTTTTCTCTCACCATGTACTGACATATGGTGGCCTTTCTCTCACGGGACGTACAAATCATAGTCACAAATCTACAGGATTTATGTTTTTTGATAATTTATTATAATTATCGGAAAAAATATTACCTAAAGATCATAAGTGCAAGTGCAAAGAGTGCATGAACAGCCTACCATATAAGTTCAACTTAAAGTCGATCTTAGTTTATGTGAAACACTTTCCCTGGAGTATATATTGTCTACTAGTATACTTTGCAACAGACGGATCACCAAGAACTCGTTCAAGGAATTGAAAACGATTTTTTTTTTCTTTTTTTTTCTTTCTAGATTTTGGTATTTGTGTTCTGTGGTAATATCAATGCTTTGAATAAGTTCTATTCCCTCCCCCCTAAACTAAATCCTAGGTTTCTTTATAAATCCAACATCATTTTTTCTACTCCTTCTTCTCCTTCTTCTCTTCTTTCTCCTTCTTCTCCTTCTTCTCCTTCTTCTTTCCCTTCTCCTTCTCTTACTCCCCCTCCTCCTCTTCCCCGTTCTTCTGTTTATTCTGAATGCTTTAAATGGAGCCTTTATTTGTCGAGAGATATATCACTCGTCTTTTATAATCATTAATGCCTAAAAAATTGCACTTACTGTACACCCGATATACACTACGGAGGACATACTGTGTATGATCGAATCTCTTTGACTTATATTATGTCAAGCGCCATCTTTGGTGATATGCGTACAATTCTTAAACCGAATGAGGCTTCATCACAAGCGATGAACGACAATGTTATCAGCCCATTAGATTACGATTTACTAGAGAATTTTTTGTCGATGTTTCAAAAAATATGTCTATATATGCCTCCATCTATAAACTGTGGTCGATTGGATACGTCACCGAACTGTCGATCACAAGGTCTGCGGTTCGAGTCCCATCGCGGCACTAATGTCCTTTGGCGAGACATTGATTTACCCTCAACCCAGGTGAGGTAAATGGGTACCTGGTAGGATTATTCCTTGAAATGCAATGTGCGCTGATAACGGCTGCCGGAGCCTAAGCTAGGGTACTAATTCCCAAAGCTCTTTGAAAGCGTAGATGTATTTCATAACATATTATGCGCTATACAAAAACTGAACTATTATTATCATTATTATTTATTATCATTAATTTATGCAATTATATTGCGTAAGTTTGTTCGCCTTCTTGCTGATATGCTACGTAATGATTAAAGATAGCTCCAAACAAATAATGCTTAAGCATTATTAGGAGAACAATTGTTATTTTTGAGTGCTTACATTTTGTTATTCTTATTCTATACAGCTTGTGGGTTCGGCCCTTCTCGTTGGCGGTATTTTCGCCATCTTTGATAAGTACAACATCAAACCGCCGGCGGGTCTTGAACCAATAGCAGTAGGATTACTTCTTCTCGTTGTTAATATAGCATACGGCTACAACGCGGGTGCAGCGGTCAACCCTGCAAGGGATTTCAGCCCGAGACTGTTTACCGCTTGTGCTGGATACGGACAGGACATCTGGGTGACGTGAGTAAATGTTACCTTTCATGGTATGCCATTTTGACTTTCCTTCTAGTTCTAGTTTTATCATTTTGTAATGGGTTTTTTACCGACATTTTACAACCAGGTCATTTCTTTTGGGCCTGGAGACTGACCAATGACGGCGCTGTTGAACAAATGTGGGAATAGGCCAGTCCGTCAACAACTTGATTTCTTATCTTCCCAATAATATATCTATCACATTTTGGACTGCCATTTTATGGAAATGCGCCCTCTATTGTTTTTGTGCAGTATTTTTCTCTCTGATTAACAGAATCAGAGAGAATAGACCACTGCGAAAGCGTGACCCCTATACATTGCGGACCGCCACAGCAGTATTATGTCTGAAGTGCTTTGGATTTGGTTATTTCAAACATTGCTATGAAAAATTGCTATAAAAACTTGAACCTTTCGGCTGGTTATACTCGACTTAATTAGTGTCATTATCGGTGAAACATTATGTGGCATTTAATTTCCCTTCTTCACTTCTCCGTATTGAAATAAAACTCAATACCTGGGTAACGAATTCCAAAATGAGTATTTCAGTTTGTTTTATTTCATCTCATTCATATTTTGACCAGGTCTCTATGACGCTGATCTGAGAACCATGTAATTTGAATGATATTACCGTAATATATCTTATCATAATCATCGAATGGGATAGGATCATAAAACCAATCTATTCGTATCCACGCCCTTAACAGCGACCAAACATCCATTAGGGAAAATAATGATGGTAATAATAATATTAATAATAACAATATAGATTTATATAGCGCTTGATACGAAATATCGTCTCTTAAGGAGTTATAGGTATTACTACTCTGGTCATAGGTTCCATTCACGCACGATGTGCTCTACCTCTACTACATGGGATTAGTTTTAATGGTCACCGTGAAGAAATATGGCAATTACGAACACAAAGACCTTCGTTATCTTACCTGGGGGTGTTTTACAAATACTAAGGTCGACTTTAAGTTTAAATTAACTATGGCAGGCCATTTACGCCACTAGTCGCTCTCATCATTGGTCTCTCAACTATGGTCTTGAGATATAATTATAATACAGACATATATATGTATACAATTTCTCCTTTAATAATCAACTATCAAGACATGTAAGTTCTGAAGATTTGTGACCACAATTTGGTAAGTTCCTTGAGAAACCAATGCTAGGAAGGGTTAAAGGAACTAGTGGTATGAACGGCCTGCCATAGTAAAGTGCAACTCAAAGTCGATCTTTGTCTTTGTGAAATACCCCCAGATTCCCGTTTTCTCCCGTGTGTGGAGTGATAATGTGAATACGCCACCTATACCTCTATCAATGCATTTAAGACATATTCATTGTGATGTGTTTCAATTCTTCTTCTCTTTTAGTCCATCTGGGGACCATTTCTGGTGGATACCGCTGTTTGTACCCTTGATCGGGGGCCCGATTGGAGGGTGGCTCTACTATCTCACTATAGAAGTCCATCATCCACATAAAATCAGCAGAAAAGCTAAAGGGGAGTCTTTACATCTTATACGAGACACCCCAGCGGTCGAGATATGAGGAAAATCCAAAAAAGAATCGCCATACTTCTCCAACTCTGCTTTTAGAAATTGTAGTTTGATATTATGTGCGTATAGATAGATTTTGTGTAGATATATATAGAGGCGTAGATGTGTACGTGGAAGTGACACGTATGCCCGAGTGGTTTAAACACTTAAAGTGTAACAATCATCTGACTAAATAATTTATTCATATCTAAAGTGTATACAATTAACCTTGAGTAAAAAATGAGAGATAAAAAAATTCAACCAATTTACCTGGCATCTTGTAGGTAAACGATAGTAAATGATAACAAAAAACCTTACAGGAAAGGCGCCCTTAATAATTATGTGCGAAAGCGTATACGCGTCAGTGAACTAGTCTCAGCAACGAAACGTTTTACTGCTCACCATTAAGCTAAGGGTGTATTTGAGCCGCAATATATCTTTGTAAAAAAATGTATTGGAAGGTTTGTATTTTGAATACAGTAAAGCTACATCGAACCTTTAACATTAAAGAGCAAAACATTTTTTGGTAATTGGTATACTTTAAACCTGTTCCCTCCGAAATGTAATATAATTAGAGTATATAATAATAATAATAATAATAATAATAATAATAATAATAGTGGGTTCTTGTATAGCGCTCATGTCAGTCAGATTTGACCCTCCTGGCGCTCCCGATTATTACCCTGGCTTTAGCACGGCTGCCATACGGCGCTTTAGCATTTCAAGGAATAAATTCCTACCAGGTACCCATTTACTTCACCTGGGTGGAGTGTGGCAAATGTAGATCAATGTCTTGCCAAAGGACATTAGTGCGGCGGCGGGACTCGAACCGCGGACCTTGTGATCGACAGTCTGGCGACGTATCCACTCGACCACAACACCTCTATATATATTTGATTATGTATTAATTTATTGTTATGCCTTTTTTTAATTTAATGACATTTGCTCCGGCGACAATTGCTCCGATGTAAATTTCATACACTATTCGAATGGCTAACTTCAACCCTGGATTCAACACTATACCCTACCCTAAACCTAACCCTAAACCTAACATAAAACCCTATTGAAACCCTAACCCTAACCCTACATCTTAGACGAAATAAAGCCCGGAGCAATTGTCGCAGGAGCAAATGTCGTGTCACCCTTTTTTTTTTTTTGGTGGGAAGAGGTGGCCAAGAAAGCATGTTTAGTGCATAAAAATATAATTCCCAAGTTATATTAGGCACACTTGTCTCCGTCTTCATGATGATCATAGTAATGTATGAAACATTTGAGTTTTATTCTATGGTAACGGGTGTAAGTAGATATTTGTTTTTGTCTTTATAATCGGCAAAACAATATGAAGCTAACAAGCGATGTAGTTCAAATCTAGAGCGGACATTTCTTTGAAACCCATTCGTACCATGACATTCAGCGCTTTCTAAATATAATCTGTTTTCGGCTCTCCAGTGGCCCATTCGATTTGCTTTTATCGGGACCTAGTTTTATTCGGAAGCAGGGTAGAAAAGATTTTTTTGTGTGTGTGTATAAACCAACAGTGCTGTAGGTATTTCGATGGGCCATGAATACACAATTCTTGTCTAATACGCGGAAATAGTTACGAAGAGTTTCGAATCTATTTGCAGTTTCAACACAGCTGATCAGTCGTTTGTAGACAGCTCAATCTGTATCAAAGCGTAGATTTTTGGCATACTGGATTGATGTAAAGCTGTACACTCTCATAATGATTAGCAAATTAGCATTATGATGTGATCATTATCTAGTCTAAATTACCTTCGGGCAACCTTATCTACATGTAAATCCGCTCGGTCATTTTACAGTGAGGAAAAAAATGAGGCGACGGTTATAAATTTAGCTAAGCGCATAATTTATATGGTACGTCATGGTTTATACTTTGCCGCACTGCAAACTATATCTGATGTAGATTGACTCAGACATTTAATGATTATATTGACTTAATATACTACGCATCCAAAGATATAGATTTTATCTTTAGTATGCAGTTTCTTTTCACGATGTAACCATATTGAAGCCATTACGATCATTGCAATATTGTATAGCAGAAGAAGATAAGAATTGATGACAATCTCATGGGCGAACGGTCATGCAACTTTCAGAGGTGTTTGTTATTAAAAGTGAGATTGACTGTTAATATCAAATGGGACGGAATCAATAAATAGATTACGCTGTATTTTATAAAGCAATGCAATGTTTTTTGTTTTTTTTAAATGCCTGCAAGATATTTTAAAAAGTAAGATAACCATGGTGATGTCCGAAATACTTATATTATTATGACAGAGGTTAGAATTATGATTTTAATTGTAAAACACAAATTGATTTAAAGAAGTGTTACACCAGGGGGTGTTTCACAAAGAATAAGATCGACTAAAGTTGGTCTTGAAATAATTATGGCAGGCTGTTCATGCCGCTAATTCCTCAAAACTATTTCCGGCATTAGTTGTTCATGGGACGTACACATCGTGGTAACAAATCTACAGAATTTACCTTTTTTATAGTTCATTATAGAAGCAAAATTTAGTATCTCAAGATCATAATTTAGAGACCAAAGGTGAGAGCAACCGGTGGCATGAAAAGCCTGCCATAGTTCAAGTCCAACTTGAGTCAATCTTAGTATTTTTGAAAAGCTCCCCGGATTGGTCAACAGGTGATCCTTTCAACAAAATAATCTTGTCAAGAAAAGAATAATCTGACTAAGCACATATTTCAACCACTATAAGCTGAATGAATCATTAAAAGAAAGGAAAAAACAGACGAAAAGAAAGTGGCTCAGTCGTTAAGTTTCGCTCCCTTACTCAAGACCGGCTGGGTATTTATTTTCCTCCTACTGACATGCTTTCATCATGACTATGATCAATAATAACACAACATATGATATTGACAGTACTGTTGTAAAGGAACAACCGTCTAATTATCTAAAATAGATATACATGTACATCACTCAAGTTGCAGGAATGAGTGCAGTCAGTCAGATCTATTATCATTTGGATCATTAACTCATCGATTTGTCTTTTAATATGCCTTGCTGCACTGACGCATGTGAATTTAACGTAATTTATAACATCTAAACTATATCTAGCGTTTCTGATAATGGTAATAATTGTTCACAAACCTCTCGTTAAATTACTTCACATAAAATCGATCATAATGCACTTTTCGACCTTGTTGACTGAATTATTTTTTGCGAATGCTATAGCTCCACGCTCTCAATGCAACCTTACACAACTACCACCCGTTGACATGCAGAAAGCAGTTCTGTCAAAACTCTTTTCTCGCCCACGTAATGGTCTAATCCAATATATAAATGAGAAAGATATCGTTTGGTTGCACCAGAGAATAGAGAGAACGAGACTTGGTCAGTTTACACCTATTCTGCTAGGTCATCAAACACCCCGCATTCGATTCTTTTTCTCGCTTATTCTGCTCCGTCTTTTCTCTAAAGCTTTGATTATTTTAACCGCTTTACTTTTGTCCTCTTGTTTCCATAGCCATGCCTCTTCAATCAAATTTTTTTCCGTGCAATAATGTGTTTGCTACATAGTAACATGAATGCTTCAAGCGAAACCTGCAAGGCGTTGATCGCTACATTATGTTGTCTACATTTCGTGGCAAGCTCTGTGAAAAATACAAGTTATACAAAATAAACCTTTGGGACAGATTAATGTGAAATGGTAGGCTCACACTCGAACCAAGACCAAGGGGAAATAGTAACCTTTTAAAGATATTTGAGAAAAACACTAGGATCACATCCGGGCATCACCTCAGGGAAATGCAACCTTTGTAAGGATCTACAAAGGTATACAATAGGTAAAATATAGAGTGCCATCGAGCGCGTCATTCCACACGTACATAAACTTTATATTTTCTGTTTAGATTGTATATAAGTTCAGATTTGATTAGTGACTATGATGAGAGTCAGGAACTCATTAGCGCACATACCTTCTCTATTTATAATACTTGTATATGGATCCATTTGTCAGCCGAATCTTATAGATTTATGACGTGATTATCATTGTTATCATTATTGTATTGTATGATGATGATGATCATGAAAAAATAAACAGCGATTAATATATAATTATAGATGTGTAATGTTGTTCTTGTTCTTATAACTATAGACAGCTGCACCATGTTTAATATAACGACAATATCACTGGCAACATGTTAATCTTTACATTATCGATATTCTACCTTCTTTCTTTCTCTCTCTCTCTTTCTCTCTCTCTCTCTCTCGTTAGACGATTCGAAACCACCGCAGGGCTTACAAATAATTTTTTTATTTGGTATGTAAAAGAGACTACCAATTTCAATGTTAATGTATGACGCTCTAGATCTTGTAAACAATCATTTCAGTGGGTTTTTTCGACCTACATATTTATATCTCCTGTGTTTTTTTTTTTTCGTCCAGTCTCTCTCTCTCTTTCACTGTCTCCTTATAATTATTTTCTCGCCCTGTTTGCCCCTATGTTACATGCTCCGCGTTTCATTCAACGCCATTATTCTCAACCATGCTGCTGCTAGTGGGCAGACATGAAATATTTGAGAGAATCGTGTTTTATCCTGAGCAACACATGGGGGTATTTTTTAAGGTTCAGGTTGGGTAGCATCCAGACCTCGAAGCTTCGTCCTTTATATTTCCCTCGACTCCACTCATCAGGGCACAGTCACGACAAATTCGATTCTCTGCAACCCACGGAATCGAATTTTAGCTAGATAGTGAGAGTTCCGTTTCTTAGCTCCGGGCTACTCATTAAATCAGACGTCTTTGATTCGCTGGTGACCGTCCAGTATTCGATAAAGGCTTGGCCGTCAACTCCGTAAACTTTAGACTCTTCAGAGCCCAACTTTTTCTCTCTCCATTTTTCCGTTTTAACACAGTTACTCTCAGGACGCATTGTGGAGAAAATAAATTCATCTTACTTTTACAAGCTTTCGCCGCTTTGGTAATGACGATGCAACATTGCCATTCAGTATAATGGCTTCTTCTCATCGGTTCGTTCGGAGTTCTTGGATGGTTATACAACATTCATCATATCAAGCGAGGGAGTCATTAGTTTAGTAAACGAACATATGCTGATCTTGGGGTATCGAGATCTTTCCAACCGGTTATATGTTGTTTCCATGAATTTATCCAATCAAAATGTTATTTCTTAAAAGCAATCATGCGTCGCAACATTTTGTTTAGAGAAGGTTGAATTCTGGGGAGAGATGAACAATTATTTGCGGAAGAACATCAGAGAAAAAGTGTTCCCTGAAAACCATGGCTTTAAAAAGAGAGGCTCGATTTCTATGCCACATGTTTGTGTAGTCCAATATATACCTTTCTGTGATAAGTTGATTTACCAAGACTGGGCCAGATTTCTCATAATTTTGATGATTCCAGAACCTTGCAGTAATGTCCTACGTGATCAACTTTTTCTGATCAATTCCACTCCGTTTCTTTCACAATGCAATCGCATGACCAGAGCTCCATCTTATCTTAAATTGTGCATAACTTACGATAACAAAATATAAAAAGCACGACGAGTTATGCTTTTTTTTTTTAAAATACATGATAGGAAATAATGATTAATAGTAAACACCACATGTAGCAACGAAAAAGGGCAATTGCGAACAAACACAAAAAGGCGGTCCTCAAAATTAACTATAACATAACCTACCGATACAGGCAGATTAAGCTTTAAAAATTATAACTAGACATAAATGATCAAATCAAATTACAGTAAACGTCTATAATCATGTCAACATCTCTTTGAGATGTATACCAATGGATGTAACCAATATTGAAACAGTACGTTCTTTTGAATGAAATATAAATATGCCTAATCTTTATTTTTTTCTTAATCTTATTTGTGAATTTAAAGTTAGGAGAAATAATTCAGTTGAGGAAATTGATAATTGATTGATTCGGCTAAGTACAGAGTATTGATTGTTACAAATCAGCACTATTCATTATCATTATTTTTGTTAATTAAGGCGTTCAAGAGGTTCGGGTTGTATCAGAACATGAGAAAGGCAGGTAAAAATAGTTCCTTCCCTTCGAATTTATCCGATACCGCATTACCCGGCTTTGCAAGTATGATTGCAGTGACAAAGAATAGTCTCAGAAAAAAATGAATGAATGGTCTGCCAGAATCCATTCATTTCACGAAATGACTTACAATGATGGGGTGGCGGATCCCTTCACCATCTTCGTGATTGCAATTAATTGAACTTTATTGAGCCATGTTTACATTCCCATGTCAAAATATTTAGACTTGCTGTTTACCTCATATTTTCTCATTGTCATACGATTCTTATATGAATATAAAACTCTATCAATCAATCTCCTGAATGATGTTCTTGGCGGTGGCAAACCGTTATTGATATCGTGCCAGGCTGTATCTTTATTAAAAACATGAGATGTATTAGGGGATGTGTTGGCAAGCTTCTGAACATAATATAAACGCTTCTCCTGATTAGTACGAACTGAAGGAATTCTTTAAAAGTTTTATCGTTCTTCATAAAGGCATATTTGTCATAACAAAACTTCAATTATCCCGATATATCATCCGCCCAACGTTATTGTTATGAAAAAGAGTAAAGAAAAATCAAAATGTAATCACACAGACTTCACGGTTCATTTAAATGATTTCTCCTCAAGCAAGGAAGTAGAAGTAAACGATATTCGTCATTGCAAAAAGACAACAATAAGTAAGGAAGAGGATGGTAAGACTATTTAACTTATGAAGAAGTTTTTGAAAATTGTTTAGGTCAAGCTGAGTTCATCATTTTTTTTTAATGAACCAGCTACATTGTACATTTAATGGGACAGACACATATTTTTATTTGTCACGAACAAATAAAATCTCGAAGAGATTAATTAACCAAAGGATATACGCCTCCCAAATGAAAAGTAGCCTGCGTAGAGGTATGATCTCCACTATTGCATGTTGCCACAAGAAATATGCCCAATGAAAAAGGTTCAAAAGAATTTTTGTTTTCAACGAAGAAGAAAGAAATTGCGTGTGTGTGTGCTTGGCTTGTTTTGTTCATGTTTAGTTTCGATAGTTTGTTTGTTGTTTTTGTTTAATTCCTTTATAATAAATGTTTGAGTTATATTTCTTTTAGGGCTCATATTCATCGTACTTTCTGTGTAGGACGCTTGTCAATAATTATATTCCAGATCAAGGCACATAATCCCTAGACTACAATACCTATCGAAAAGGAAGGATCCTCCGACTCTCTATTTATAAAAATTCGATTCATCTCGAAGCATTAATGCCTTCTGGCCATTATCCGACCTAGTGCCTTGAATTCATGGAAAAGGCAAACAATTATATGTTGATCACTACAATGTGGTCCATTATCCTGCAGACAATGTAGTGCATACTGATGATGAAGCCGTGTTTTATCAACCTCTCGACAAGGAAAGGGTCCCCCCCCCCGTACAGCAACATACAATATGAATCCAGGGTAAGAACTTAAGTGTTGTCATGATGGAGAAGAAACCGAAAACGAAGAACCTGGACGTCTGATGCAGTTTAAACCTTCCAGCGTTTGCTATTACCAGGGACTTCAAGATTGAAATGACCATTGTACTAGCATAATTTTCACATTTGTTGTGTGCATTGTTTAATTCTATTGAGCTCCGTCTGATCATGGACGAGAAACTTAACCCCAAATGCGTACACATGTTACGATGTGACAGGTGGCTTTTATTTACAGTAATGTAGGAGAGGAACAAGGCGGTTCTATTATTTTGTCTAGTCAAAATCAAGTTTATCTCGACCCTTGACTTTTAGTTTAAGGGATATCCTGGACCAGCATCTGCTATACAATATGATATAAACGACGCCTCAAATATGACGCCTCACTTTATGCGTAATAATTATAATCCTATTGCATGAACGTGATGCCTTTATATTGCATGTCGTAGCTTTTCGGGGCTTCTAAAAAGTTATCGCAGGGTTCACAAAACAAATTGCCCATCAGCTTGTTGGTCCTGCTTGTTTTAGGTCATCTTTCTATTGGTATGCTGTTGGTCCACATGAATTTGGTTTTCTTATTCCATAGGACTAAATCCACATGGCACAAATGGGCTTGAAACCAGGTAAAATTGACAAAGGCGTTTGCTTGTCGCTGCTTTGTAAATTCAGACAAGCGGAGAAATGTCCAGCAATGAACTAATTCTTGGACATGCGATTGCACTGTGAAAGAAACGGTGTGGAATCAATCCCCCAAAAGTGTGTACAGCAAAGTTCTGGAGTTATCAAAATAATCTGTCTTTGTAAAGTAACAAGCATTGTACACAGAAAGGTATATATGAGACTAAACAAACATGTGGCATGAAAATCAGTCATTTTTAAGCTTTTAAATGTCATATTTAGAATATGAAGGCATTTGTAGAGCCATGCTTTTCAGGGAACATTTCTTTTCTAATGTTCTCACACATTTGCATATTAATAACAAGGAAAATGCTCACACTTTTTTTTTTGTCATCTCTCCCTTGAACCCAACCTTCTCCTTAAGAGTGTGGTCGCACTTCTCGCCCCCATCAAAATTGTCATAATCATGATAATAAAGGAAATAAACGATAAGTAAAAGAAATTAAGTGACCATGGATGGAATTTATCAGTTTTATTAAAAATAATTGACTTGATTTCATATTTGTAGTATATGTTATAGATTGGAGACGGTAATCCTAGGAATGGGGGTGGGGTATCCCGGAATACCAACCATGCCGACTACCAAAGAGACGAACAGCACGTAACCCCCCCCCCCCCCCCCCC
>BEXV01000224.1:162189-175332 GCA_003118195.1 Hemicentrotus pulcherrimus | reverse complement strand
TTGATTATTATAGGTTGTTGTAGGGCCAACACTATGAATGTTAAACTGAATTGCCATTATTAAGCTCAATAGCGGGACTCATCAGGCGCCTTTTAACAGAACATTAGGTAGAGAAAGAGGGAGGGAGGGAGAAAGAGAGAAAGAGCGCGAGAGAGATAGAGAGGGAGAGATGGGGGAGAGGGGGAGGGACCAAGCGCTCAATGCCACATATTATCTCAAAAGATGTACAGGTTGCGTGCTGAAATTTCAGTTTTCTTCAGAAAAAAATCAAAACAAACATTAAAGACAAGTGCATAAAAACATGTTATGGAATCCTTTTCACATTCTTATTCCCAAATGGTAACCACGGAATGTGTTGAATACATGAAGTATACGAGCCTCTTTGAAAGTGGATCTTTCTTGCAAGTACACGATGCATGTCGAGGTTTGAACTCGCAAATCCAAGCCGTTGGTTATTTAGCCCTGGAGGCGAGATTTCAGAGCGTGATGCTGTTAAGTAACCCGCCATACTTACCATGATCGCAGAAGAGAGAATTGGGGGCTCTTCTCTCTCTTTACTTTTCAATCCCTTCTGGAGGTTTGAAAGTGACTGGATGTCATTTCTTCAGGATATAGGTTAATCGGATATGAATTAGGATCCAATGAATGGTTTCTGTCTGGTGTGGCTCCTTGCTCAAGGCTTCTCCCACCTCCTCCCATTTTCTGCTCTTAATTTCGCGCGTTTTCCCGTGAAAACGAAATATCCTTTTCAGTCTTGTCTGTATTCGAAGGCCTTTTTACCGAAACAACACCATGTGAATTTAATAAAAAGGATCAATTTCTCGAGAGGAAATTGATTCATTGATTTCACAAACCTGTAATCATTCACAACAGTCCTTTCACATGGGGTAATATAAAATATTTTATGATATCAGGATACTTACAGTTGGGCAATAATCAAAATCTCGCTTACACTCCGGTGACGACGAAATGAACTATAAAGGTATAATTCTTTATTCTATACATTATTGTATTAGTTTGCAGTGCCAGTGTACATTAGTTCATGACTCACTTATCAAAAATCAATGAGAGTATTAAAGGTATATCACATTCTAGAGCGGACATAAAGTCTCAATGTAAGACCATATCATCAATTCAAACACCGTGTGACTTTCGAAGAACCTCTTTACAGTGCAGTGAGTGTAGGCGCTGATAGAGATGACCGATAACTTCGATCTGAAGTTATTTGTAGATCATTGTCACTAAAATGTAAATACAAATATCATCGAATTATTCTGCGACTGCATCTTTTGACACGATTAAAAATCATTTAATATTCAACAGATTCCTTTACAATTTCGTTTTTTCAAGAACAACTTTTGATTATCTCTAGGAAGAGTTGCAACTTGTGAACATTGTTTTTTATTCAATTAAGTACAGCTTCTGTGCATGCTCTACTTTGATCATTAATGTTATTCCTGAATCATTTTCTTTTTTTTCTTTCGTTATTCAAACCTTTTCCGTGAATGACACAATTTCTTTTACACATCCTACACACAAAAATATCGAATATCCAGCTAAAAATATCACGATGAGTTTTATTTTTGATGCATCTATAGTTTTTTTTTCGGCTTGAAATGTATCCTTTCGTCACTTATGGGTTCATGTTGACAACATATGCCTTTTCTTTCAATGCTAATAATTGCACTAAGAACACAAGTCGTATTTTACGTGACGAATGTCAACAAATAAAGTAAAATTATATTTTCATTCAGGGCCTTGCTAATTAAGAATAGAGCTATGCTAGTCTTGAATGAAGAGAAGATAGGATCGCTTCACTCCGTACAGAAGGGCTTTTACCCACTGACTTATTTAAAGGGACTGGGTAACATTGTTCAGATGAGAGATGGTGGTTCTAAGGTAGTGACTTCAATGCTAGATGTACAATTAAAGATAATCTGAAAATTTGAGTGAAAACAGACCATTATTCATGGTACAAATTGGGATAAACTGATCTGATCGATTCCTTAATTCTCCCAACTAGGTCTAGATCTAGATCTATAGAACAATTTAGTTACATTTTAGGTGAATGGAAATCTCACAAAGCAATAAAATGGCTCTGCATTCCATTCCAGACATTTAAGTGTTGACAGATTTTTCATAGCCTGTTGCATGTCTTTTTTTCATGGAAAAACGGTTGGGAAAATTCAAAAATGGTTGGGAGAATTTACTGTTAATCACTGTTAGAGGGTGCCTCACATCGACGCCTTCAAAGAAAACCATAGATGTCTTCGTGGTTTGAGATTTTTTTCAGGATTTTTTTGCCTGTCAGAGGGTTAGTACAGTAAAAGGAATATAGTAAGTAACATTTTATACAAAAATTAAAAAAAAAATTGTCATCAACCTTCAACAGTGTTACCCAGTCCCTTTAAGGTTTCAAAGTTGGTAAGCCACGATGATGTCCTTCGATGGTTTGGATTGGATTTCATGGCTGTTCGAGAGATGAGGTCTAAGAAGTAACCTATTCCTGTCAGAGATAACCACAAATGACTTTAATGTGTGATATTGCGAAGGAAATAACCCTAGCTATATAATAAACCTTTGTTTAAACAGTGACTGATCACATGCCAAGTTAATCAAAGCATGCTCATCAAAAGACTAAAACACACCCTTGGGATATTACGAAAAAAAGCTGAATTTACTGGGGGAATTTCCCGCGTAGGTTTGTATCTTTTTATTCGATGGCGTATCGAATGTTGTGGTTTGAAAAAAATCACAGAAGACTTGCTCTCTAACGATAAACCGTAGGGATCGATGTGTGGGTGAATAACTCCAAAATTGTTATAATTTGCTCGTCAAATAATTATAATCTTTATGTCTGGTTACTCCAATGGCAATACAAATACTCGACGGAGCTGTCGACACTGAACATGATGCATAAGGGATTACACAAGTATTTCTAATATATACGGTAGCTCGTACCATTTAACCAAACATTTTGTGCTGACTTGAAAATGTATGCTCATCCTAAAACCTGAGTACTATGGAAACGAATCTTCTCAAAATACCAGGAAAGCTTGACGGCCTACTAATGAGAAAGAAAAATACGCCAAGCATACTGACAAATAAATCAGTCAGACAAAACTTAGGCAAAATATATATATATAAAAACTGTAGGTTGACTTTGAAAGATTTTTCCTCAATTACCCGCTGCCACGCAATGAACAATAAGGGAATATCATGTAAACTGTGCGTTATTCGCAGTTTACTGAGTATTTGGCTTCGTTTGTTTAGACCGAAATTAGTCCGACTGAACATAGTTTGGAAACATCCCCATACTTTGAACTTATTTCATTTGTGGAGGCTTTGATGATCAAAAGTTCAAATATGACGATGTAGACTGTAATCAATTATCATAGCACGTGACAAGTTTATATGCATCTGATTGGTCAAACTACAAATATGAAATCCGCTACTGACTGATGGGCAGTCTAATAAAAAAGAAATATTGACCGGGCTTAGTTATACTTGCGTGTACATTTTCGGACGACGAAAATGAAATATATAGCTCCCTGGTAATCTTGAGACTGCATTATGTTCATTGGCTTCATCTCAGGAGAAAGGATAAATTCGAGATCACCTTGAGCAATAGTTTTATAATGCCTGGGAAACTTCAAAGTCACCAGGGCGTGTTGTGTTCTATGTGTTTTCTTAGATCAATGTATATCAATAATTGCAATATAATTACTACGAAGTCCCTTCTCTCCGCAAGAGTTGAAGCGATGCACCTGATGGCCCCCAACCAACTGAGGTGGAATTGAAAAACGGGTAAGCATATAGTGATCTTGAATTCTTACGAATTAGTGAAAATAGAGTATACCAGAGGCAATTGCATTACTTGAACCGGCGAGTCTATGTTTCCCCAGGCTATTTAAACTGTCCTCAGTGATTGACCCTGTAAAATGAGGTTCGCAGAGCATAACTCATTCCATGACATCATATATTCCGTAACCTTGTTCTCAAAACCAAATGCCCCGAAATATATTATAAACCTGTTTATCAGACCGACCGAACTTATCTATTGATTGATTTGTGTGTGTGCCTGCATAATGGCTTTTCCACTTGCGAAGTAAAAACGACAAAACATGCTGTACGTCTTTAATCCGCGTCAAAGTAATATAACTATATTCTTTCTTTTTTCCTCACGAAAGCCTGAAACTAAGAGCGAATGGATATTACAAATATCCGCAGTGATTGGGATTTATGAAACTCTTTAGTAGACTTTGGATAAAATTAATGTTTACCAAACTGTACATGCAACGCTGCAGCAAAGGTATTCCTGTCTGGCTAAATAAGAAAAACTGGGGAACTAGTAATAATCTGATACGTCTGCATCAAGAAGTGCTTAAGGGCAATGTCTAATCCAAATAATGAGGATTTTACTTTTAATGTGCTGGGACGTACATTCCAGTATTTGGGGCAAGTGACAATAAAGATTCCGCTGGAAAACACCGTTCTTGTTTTTGGTAGGGGATAAGAGCCTACTATTCTCCTGGAGTATAACTATGGAATTTGTTAAACATATTTAAGAGAGCTTGAGGCTATTCATTTTCTGAAGGGTGTGCATAAAGAAAATAATTCGTGTTTCTTCCGAACATTATTTGTGTAAAAGAGTTAATGAGTATGACCATGGAAATTGGTGTGACATAAGTATTATTTGCCTTGCTTTCTTTTGTAAAAGTAGGATTCTATAGAGTTGAGTATTTACAAAGGTGCCCCACGCAACTATGCTTTAATGCAAATAAGGAAGTACTAAAGTCGAGTACATTTAAAAACCACTAATATATACAAAAAAGTAACGGACCTAAAAAGGAACCTTGAGGCGCGCCACATGCAATGGTCTTTATAGCAGAATGTGCATCGTGACGAGAACGTATTGCTTTATATTGTGGAGGTAGTTGTTAAACCAATTCAAGGCTAACCCTCTGATTCCGTAGTTAGAAATTTGTAAAGAAGTATCGTGATTTATTGTGTCAAATGCATTCGGAATTGTCAGTAGAGCGAGCCACTATTTATTAAAGTAAAGAAAGGCATGTGCTGTTATGTGCTTTTCACGGAAGCCAAATTGTGCTTGATAGAAAATATTACTACAACATAGGAATATCACAGTACGAACATATACAACTTTGTTTTCAAGAACTTTAGATACAGGTGTAAGCAAGGAAATAGGTCTGTAGTTTTCGTTTTAGCTCTAACGGATCTTCTTTTTTGAAGACCGGAACAACTTATGCCAATTTCATCAATAGTGGCACCATCCCAGATGAAAGTGGTAGATTGAAACTATGGATTAAGGTTGGACAACACGGGGGTTATTTTTGTAAAGCGATAATTGCTTGTTTCATGAATTCCAGAACTCCGCTTATTATTCAATCCGTTAATTATGTCTATAATTTTAATTTTGTGTTAATTGAAGGCCAAGATTTAATCACCTCATATGAAAGTTTGCAACATGTTTTTTTTTTCCATGGTGCGGTAATTTGCATATTAAGCCAATGTTATATCAGTTTGATAAAACCTGCCTATGATAACTCGAGCAAGAAATTACGACAGTTTCCATAAGTGTATCGTGACAGTACTCAACGACTAAAGAGGAATTTATGCAAGTATTTCGTTGCCATTGCCACAGAGTTTCCCCCGTCTACATTCAGCCAAAGGGTGGGTGAACGATTCCTCCCTTGAATTTCATTCACAATCGGAAAAGGCTAACCGAAAGTCATCCATTTTGTAAACATGTTTTGACAGATTTTCAATTCCTCTGAGTTAAGGTTTTGGAATCACTTCGCTGTCCAAAGGCAATAGTCTTGTTTCAGTCTCAGGTCAGTCTTGTTAAGGATGTGTCGTAACTGGAATTGTTTGCCTTTTGGGGGCAAAGCTCTAAACCTCCCTGCAGATATATGTCACCAACATGAAGTCATTATATTGTCTTTCACCCTCTTTAATGAAGATTTTTGTTTCTTTCTTCATTTGTGTGTGCTACAACAAAAAAAAAAGGTTCCTTTAAACATTATAGGAAATTAGGTGGGGTTGAAGGACACAGCCTAGACAAAATAAATAATTAGGAAAAAAATGGATAGCTATGATTTGTTTTACAACGTGTCTAATTACTATAATTGAACAATATTTGTTTCCGAAGGCGTGGCCGCGGAAACCCAGCAGAGAATACCCATCAAATTATTGCAGGAATTATCAGTTCCGCAGAGGGAATTCAGCCGAGCGGCGTACCCAAACTCGACAAAATTCCACTTTTGAATTCAAAATAAATTGATTATCAATAAAACCAAAGAGCGGACCTTATGCCTCTGTGCATGTAAACCGATCCGCTGGTTTTCATGAAACGGGCTAGCTTGCATCCCTTACGCATATGGGGAAAGAGAAGTGTGTGACCGACCGTGGTTTGGTTTTTCTTTTCTCGATCCTAATATTCGTTTGCTCTACATTTCAATGCTTCTGGGTTCAGGGACCTGTGTTTCCGATAATGTAATATTAGTCGCTAAGTTCCCCCAGCATGGGGTGGTCTCTTCAGGGATCGTGTAACTGAATGCTATCAGTATAAAGCGTTCCTAACATTTGGGTGTTTTTCGTTTTACCGTTCTGTTGCAGTAGTGGAAATTGTAATAACTTTGATGATGATAATAACAACAACAGTACTAAAATTGAGTTATTGTTATACCAATAATGATAATACTAAACATAATAGCTTTAACAACATCAGCAACAACATCAATATTAAAATTAAGTTATAGATATATCAATAATGATGAAACTAACAATAATAACAATACCAAAACAGCAACAACAACAAGAATAGTAATTTTAATAATAATAATAATAAGACGATTTGTACTGTAAACTATTCACATGTATCCTACATCATAAAAAGGAATTATAGCTCCAACCGTCGAACCAAATACCAACTCATGTTCGAAGCATGGGTTCGGGAGACTTAAGCAATCACTCATTGCCTTTCCAACTTCTCGCAACGACTAGGCAAAATGTTTGCACAGTGTGATACTGAAAACCAGATCATTCTGTTTTGGGGGTTCAAAGACAGAGAGTAAAGCTGAACCAGACATCCATGTCATCTGTGTGGATCACAGGGTGATTACTGGGATGAAGCTCTTCTAGTATCGAATGCACGACTTCATTTTAAAAAGAGAGGTTATCAAAACATAATCAGAAACACTTTCTCTCAGAGAGGGTAATAAACACATGTATTTCGGATTGTGAATACACAAGTTCACAAATGATGAAAGCAATACACACCCTTGTACTTTGCAAATCCCCTATATTTGCGAGGCGCACTGGCGCAGGGGTTGAACTTGTTGTTTCGTATTAACCGGGAGGTCCCTGGTTCGAAACCAATTCGATGCGCTAGTGCCTTTTGGCAATAGATTTATCCTCATTACTGAGTCCCTCAGAGAGGACTTAAAGCCGTCGGTTCCCTACCTGCTTACGAACAAGCAAACACATTCATTTGTTTAATTGTCAGATAACAACAACAAAAAAAAACCCAACCAAGCTACCAAACAATTACCCAAAACGTGTACTTTTCATCTTTCCTATCTTCTCGGAATAGGGGGGGGGGGTGCATATTATCAAGAGTCGGCCGATCATGACCTGAATAGAGAACAGCCATTCGTCCAAAGGATACCAATAAGAATGAAAAACAACATGTAAAGTTGGTAACTAACGAGAGGAGATTAGAAAGAGATATTGTGTTTCAGAAGTAGAGGAGATGAGATCCTAATAATATGAAAAAGGTTATATCTCATGTGTCATTGGATCTTGAAGAAAGCAAGGACATAGTTAAGGTTGTGAAATCCCTTTCACTTGACCTTTGCAAATGGATAGGAGTAAGAGAGCCTTCATTCATGAAACTTTCTTTTCGTCAAGATATCATCCAATTTTCCCAACATAATGTACCCTTGGCCTTTCGGAATGAATCCATTTGAAATCCTCTTGCAAATCAGCTCAAATGTAAAAGCAATTTCCGCCAGAGTAACAAGAAATACAGTTAGATTTTTGGTAAGTGAGCTCCGTCGTCGAAGGAGGATCATGATTTTCCTAAGAACATATAATTTGGTATTACACTTCAGTTCTCTGATAGTTTCATTCAATTTAGAATGAGAATATAACTGACCTAAGAAGAGAAATCGCTGATAAATAAAGTCACTTATGCCTAGTTCACACCGACGCCGATTGCCGCGCTTTAAATCGGCGATCAATGCGGCGTAATTTTTTCAAAAAATCTCACGATCTCCTGAGATATCTTACGCTTAGTTCACACCGACTCCGAATTGATGGCTCATTAAATCGGCGAGCAAAGCGGCGGCAAAGCGTAACAAAGCTTAATTAAAGCTTAAAGACGGTAATAGAGCGTGAGAAAGCTTTGAGCAATTCGGGACATTCGGCAAGAGCGCCAAACATTTAAACTCTGTTAAGCTTTCCTACGCTTTGAGCAAAGCTTTGTGACGCTTTGATAAGCTTTAATACGCTCTCCCCGCTTTACGCAATGCGTGACAGATCGCCTTAAAAATTTTAAACAGTTTAAACAAAAATGGCGCTCTTGCCGAATGTCCTGAATTACTCAAAGCTTTCTCAATGCGGCGTCGGTGTGAACTTAGCATTAAAGACGCCATCGTATTTCCATTTTCTCCGCCAATCTGTAGCCATTCTCGTTCTTTCATTGTTGTTGTTTTTCTTCATGGCCGCTTTCTTGTCCATCCCTTTTCATTTTTATATCCAAATATATTTAATTGATTTTTAACTTATATATAAATTTCACCTTAAATATCTACACATTATGTTCGCTCACACTGCATTCCTTACGCTACTCTCTTCCCCCACTCTCCCTTTCTTCCTCGTAGCATCTATCTTTACCTTACTCTATCCCCACCTCTCCCTTGTTCCTATTGTCCCTCTCAAACCCTCGCCCCATGTTTATGTATTACTGTGATAGCTTCCATTTGCATTACACATTTCATCACGCCACAGAGGATTTTGGTGTTTTTATCTTCACTTTCCGGTGACAACTTATCTCACCTTTCAAAGGTAATTTAAATGTGCCTTAGGCATTTAAACATAATGGTCATTAATCAATAAATCTTTCCATAATTTGTGTCTTCTGAATTCATGAATTTTGACCTAGAAAAGCCCACATTATTAAGGTAACTATACAGAAAGTCTTTTCCTCAAACAATTGGCTTATTTAATTCAAGATAGAAAAACAAAAAATATACCAAACAATGTCGATTGAAAATGTATAGAATTCCTAAATTTTAGACTAGAAAAGCCTCCGTTATCAAATAAAGTATTTTCGTGGGTTATTGTTTAAAAATCCATTCCTTAAACTCTTTGCTGCATTATTCAGGGTGAAATAATATAACAATAATTGTCAACTTAGTAATACTAACTTACAGACCAATGACAACTGCAAGAATCTTTAAATCTATGTCGAACTGTTGTATCATCCCAAGCGACAAAAGGACAGACAAAGTTACTTCGAATGAAAGGTGTACAAATTTCAGGAGGATACATAAAGCAATAAACCTTTGGGTATATCTTTGAGTTGCTTTTTCTTGTTTCGTTTTTAACATAGAAACTTAATATACCTATGAGTATTAAAGATTAATAAACAATCTATGTCTTTTGTCTAACCTTCATTTCCAAAGAACACAACACATTAACACAATATTGGAGTTCTAACAAATTCGGCAAGGCGACTTCTAAACTTATTTATATTTTCCATCAGCACATAGTTAACTCTGGCAAATGGCGTACGCAGTATTTTTTTCAGGAGGGNGCGCCTGACTCTGGATAATTGTAACGTTTTTCAAATTAATTTGATTTTAAATGATAGTTTGACCTTAGGTTACTACCTTTACTACCTTATACAATTTGTTAGCAGTTTTCGCTTTTAATCAGGAAATCATCAAGTCATATATCAATCTTTAATTTGATGTGGAAACATTGGTTTGAATATAATCAGGGTTTTCTTACATTTTTTTGTTATTGTTCGCAGTCGTTCATCATAATCAACAGTATCGGAAATAAATGACATGTCATCATTTCCGGCGATAGAAAATGTTCGATTTTAGAAATCGTGTCAAATTTAACCTCTGACTTCTAGAATATTGTAACGTCTGTTCTGGATTAACATTTTCAATGTCCCCCTTACTTAATGGGGACGGTCCCCTAGCGTAATACCAGCGTGGGTGTGGAAATCCTGCAATATTGAAATGAGTCTGCCATGATACAATTATGAATTACTTATTAGCAAGGCAGATGTCTTACGAGAAAACAGACGTGAATGAACTAGATCAGACATGGTAACATTGTTAGAGAAAACAGTTGCTAGCAAGCTTTCGCTTTTTTAATACGTATTAAAGTTGGAGGAAGTTTATATTGATTATGATTATAGAGTGTTTTTTTAAAGGGATCGTTTAAAAATGTTAAATCTGAAATGAACGACCCTACGTGTTATCAGTGTCTGTGATATGGTGTTATATTGAATCTCCACAAAAAAAATTACGCTTCAAAATGACCAAGAAGTGCCTCAAAAAAGTAAACATCTTTGAGTGACCGGTTTTACCATACTCTGTAGACTGCAGTGTTTCAAAGTGCGTAACTCCAATTATAAATATCTTGATAATCATACAGGCGATTGGCTTGTAAAAGTCAAGGGGTTCCTGACTGACTTAAACGTTTATAATTATGATTGCAGCATGAGCTAAATCCAAGATTTTTTCTTCAGAATCCGAGACAAAGTTACCGGATCCCTTTAAATCTTTCTAATTTCCTTGAGTATATAATGATGTATGTGTGTTTGATATTACAGTACGTGATTACTCATATTGTAATCAGGCGGCATCATATATGAACCTTGAATTTTAAAATTTAGACAAAACAGGAATTTAGAAATGTATGGCTTCAAGAGAACACTAACCTGACAACGTTTACAATCATATTATTGAAAAAAAAAATTGAATTTATTTTCACGAATGTCATTGATTTGATGTCAATCAATGTAACGATCTTTTAATATTGAAGCATTTTTTTTTTTTCATCATCCAATGATTTTATATACGATTTAATGAATTTTCGAAAAAGATGCCCCACCTCCACCTTCATCCCCTTTTTTTCGTATTTTATTTCAAGTACTTAATACTTTCCTTTAAAAGAATGTACTGTTTTGTGGGGCAAGAGCAAAGGGCGGGGATAGGTGGGTAGGTATTGGTCCGGCCTGCCCCTTAACCCTTAGTTATAATCAGCGATTTTGAGCAGCATGAGTCTAATGGTCGGCTATGTAGAGACTCGGGGACACTTCAACAGAGGATATCATGCGATAGATGCATTGTTCACGCCCCTGTGTCCTTGCTGGTATTACGAGAGGGAAATGAGTGGAGAAAGTTACAAAGAGAAGCAGAAATATACGAAGGCGCCATCTCAATTGCTTTCGACATACTACAGGAAATTAAGACTCTCACCTTGATAGAATTATACAATGTCAAATTAAAACAAAAATGTGTGAACTTCATCTGTTTCTTGGCTCTTCCAATTTTTTTTCTTTTATCGGAATAAATCACGCAATTGTTGTGATTATAGTACCCAAAATGGAAATTCTTCTTAAATATCTGACTTCACATTGATTTGATCTCGACGCTATCTGCCGGTTCTGTATATGAATAAATAAATGTACATGGCTCCCGAAATAGAAAGAAATAAAATGAAAATACCCGTTACCGGTTTCAACGTCAAAACAACAGAAACATCGATGTTGATGATTAAGTTAGGGTATCTATAATTTTGCTTTAAATGCCCCAATGATATAACTTAACACAAATATGGCGACTCTAATTTTAACTGAACTTTGTATCATTCTACTTTATATAAACTACAAATGAAAATAACCGTTACTATAAATGTCAACGTCAAAACAACACAAAATCGATGTTTACGATAAAGTTAGGGTATCCATAATTTTGGTTAAGACTGCAAAATAGCTTTTGTAATATTTAATAGAGATTTTCAGCACAAATTCCTGATCTATCCGTAGTCACATTCGCTTTGAATGCCCCAATGATATAAATATACACAAATATGGTTACTCTAATTTTAACTGAACTTTGTATCATTCTACTTTATATAAACTACGAAATCGGTTCCTTTGTAATTGTTCAAAGTGAAAAGGCGCCAAAGCGTTAAACCTGCGAACCTGTGTTATGCTCCCCATCAGATTTCAAGACATTACAAAAAAAGAACTTAGATCTTCTTTCTATGGGTGCTTAAAAGCTGCTTCCAAGAAAATGTAAGAACATACCAGTATTATGATCTATCTGGAGGGTTATCTCATTTTGCGGTGTGTCGGCTTTATATTACATTAGACCCCGATTCGATTATGTCTGCATGAAAACCTGTTTAGATGGAATCAAACCGTACATAGCGAAACAATAGATCTAAAAACAGAATTCATTATTTTGCCGAGAGATTATTTACAGGACATAAAATCTATCAGGTAGATTCATAATCTACTTATCGATGTCTTTTTAACCTTTTCTAATGCAGTATTCACCACCGTGGTGTAATCAGTTTGCTATTCTCCCTGCAGAGTGCAATCACCCCACTCTTGAATGCAGTTTTTGGTGAAGGATGAAAGAAAAGGGCACGTTGCATTTGATGTGGGTCCCACGTACCATGACTGATGTAAGCATTCATTAGCTCCATTAATGTTTACATTTGCTTACCAAGTGTCGTCTCCTTGCCGACAGTTTTCCCTTGCGCTTGACTAGAAGACACCTGGACTGCTCTAGTGGCTCGATTTGGTAGAGAGAAAAGCAAAGTTTACTCTTCAACAATGTCACATATGCTCGAATTACGGGATGTACAAAAAAAATCGCTCTCTATAAAAACAATTATGCCTGCGCAATCGAGAGAATGGGAAATGGAGGGCGGTAACTAAGGGGTGTGTCACGGCTATTCAAGACATCCCAAAAGGAGGGAGGGGAGACCATAGCTATGGTTTACAATTGGTTCACCCCTTGAAAGAAGACTAACGCTGTGTTCGTTGGATGCTACGTTGAATGCACTCCCCCCCCCCCCCCCCCC
>BEXV01000224.1:132643-162125 GCA_003118195.1 Hemicentrotus pulcherrimus | reverse complement strand
GAAAAATGCTCAATGTACCCCCTTAAATTCGGAATAACTTTTCAGGAGTCCAAAGAAATGAGAGACAGAAAGGAAAAACACCCCCTTTTTAAAGAAATCTCCGGGTGAAAAGTCAAATTCACCCCTTTTTACATTATTCTCATTATTCTACTTTGTCGCACGAAAAGTACCCCTTTACCGGACATTTTGGCAACACGCATGCGGTCATTCCGACCCCTAAGTGGGGGGCCGGGAATGTACTAAAGCAAACTCTGTTTTTTAAAAAAAATGTTCTTTATTTCTTGATGGTAAGTGTTAAGGGTATTGTTGAAATAGAAACTTGCTTCTCTTTTCGGTAATTCCGCCGGACAATGTAATAAAATATAACATCGTAAACAATATAACCTCGACAACTCAAGCATGAAAAGCTTATACTAATGTTACCCGTCTGTGTTGGTGGGATAATACTGATTCATCTCAGGAGTGACTGTTCACGTTTCAGCCGGTTGGAAAGTAGTTGTCCACGGACCCATACAGTATTTGGTCAGTGTAGGATCGAGTTGGAAGACTTTTGATGGTTGTCTAGGATGACACACCAATGGAAGCTGCTCTAAAATCGTCCAAAGTCTTTTAAATATAGCAAATGGCAACTTGGCTATGACCTTTTCACTAATATCTACTCTCAAAGAAAAAGCTTTATTTCATTTGTTTGTTATCATGTAACACTGTTTGTGAGTGTTTGACCTTTTCATTAATTTCTACTCTCAAAGAAAAAGCTTTATTTCACTTGTTTGTTATCATGTAACACTGTTTGTGAGTGTTTCGTTTTCTTCTTTTTTTTTTTTGTTCCTCTTTTTTCTCGTTAGTGCACATTTCAAATTTTGTATATTAGTTCATATCTAAGGAAGATGAAATCTTGATGTATGTAACTCAATAAAATAGTTCAGGCGAATCTTTGGATAAAGGGACGATATCTGATGGCCATTACTAATAACGATATGGTGATAATAAAAGTTTTAATGATAGAACATAATATTCTGCACTTAATTGAAAGGAAATATATTTCATTATACTGGTTACCCGATCTACCATGATACGGCGCTCAGGCAAACGAGGCATTTATTCGAGCATGAATCCACGAGAGTCAAGCATTTGATGCATGAGGGTCAAAATGCTATTGAAAATATGTATGAATGTATTCAATTGTCAGATTAATGATGTCGAGCTGTGAAATGCCGCCACCAAGGCTAAAAGGACATAATCGATTTAATGTTGCCATAGTGACGAAGATGACAGCTCTATGGAATGTCTCCGACATTGAAAGACAGATCCATAATCATGGACGCTGAACCCTCGACTCAATCTATTTTAATAAATGCCTTACACGCGCGAACCTTTTCAGGGGCAATTATAGACGCAATTTCCTGTTGGCCCACAAGGCGTAGCCTCAGTGGAATACACTTCCCTCTCGTGAAAACGAGCCATTACGTGTCTCACCCCCAGTCACAACACCTCCAAAACAATTACACCAATCGTCATTTGATCTACCCTTACTTAGCCATCAATGGATATAATGCAATGCATGTGATAAACGTTTTGTTTAAAACGGTGGACAATTTAGGTCAAGTTTTATGTGTTGTGTAAACGGTTTCAGCTTTGATAGTCGAGAGCAGTAAAATCAACTTCCCTTAACGGTAATAACAAAACAGTATACACATCAAAGATATAACACAACACATATGATTCGATTTTATTTTTAAGTTGAAATATGTTAATTAACTTTTAATACACAGTCATGTATTTATTTGAAAATACATAAACATTATACACAATCATCTTTTGAAACTCGCAGTATCACACGAGCAGTAAATGACGTGCTAAGCGAGTCCTTTTAATACCTCACGACACCGTAGATGTTTATCGTGATCAAATTATGGACAAATTCACAATTTTTATGCTTTTATCAATCTAAAAGGAGTACAAATTCTTTCACACTTCTCAACCGAGATACCTGCCTTACTTGAACATGCAATATAAAAATATATGAGCATTATAGGGGAAAACTCTTCTTTTTTCTATAGTTTTATAGGCGTTCCTTTCCTTTATTTCCTCTTAAATATCTAACTCTTTTTTTAAAATCTCCCTCATGCTTTTCGTCTACTTTTTCTGCCTTAGTCTCTTTGTTTCCGACTCTTTTTCTTCTGTTCATCTTCATTGTCATTCTTCTTCATCTCACCCTCTTCTTTTACTTGCGATCAATCAATTCCCTCTTCACTCTCTCTCTCTCTCTCTCTCTCTCTCTCTTTCTATCTCTCATCAATACCTCTTCTTTGGAGGACACGACCCTCATTTGCCCAGTCCCATGATACGCAATAGGTCACTTATGATCAAATGTGATGATTGATATATTATTGTTTGTTTCTTCTCACAAACATTATCTAGGGGAGGATAATCAACGACTCGTGTAATGAGGTGCACACTTAGGAAAATTGCGAGCGTGTCGATATTACCTTTTTATATTGACCATTTTTTTTTTCTTTCTATAGGGCAAAGGCTTGGTGTCAGATAATTCCATAAACAAAATAGAGAAAATGGAGAGACGTCGAGTCAAGAAACACCCTCGCGCACCCACACATACCCACACACACGCACTCATCCACATACACACACGCACCCACCCACGCATACATATCGATTCTTGAAACATAAGGCATCAAAATCTCAAAAACGAGACAGCTACTAATCCTCAATATAACAAAACATTTAGGCAGTTATCGACGTGCTTATTATTTCAGTGTACGACATGGGACGATAAATTCCGTAGGCGGACATTACTCCGGATCATATTATATTGAGATTAGTGGACAGTCAACTTCTCGTAATAAAAGTCAACCACTGCCCCGTAGCTCGGTCCGAATCCATCCATCAAGCTTATATTAAACATTGATGCACGATTGAGCAAAAATAACATCAATGAGATTAACCCCAAATTCGTTCTATTCCCATACCCTTCAGAGGGATCATCATATCACGATTTGATAACCTACATTCTCTCTTCAAGCGAACAAAAATTAGATCAGTAAGCTTGGTTTTAACGGATGGTGTTCTAATTTTAAGATGGATGAAAACTGTGTCGAGCAATCGAAAAATAGATCTTACAGTTAAGAGCTGCTCTTTACCAACAATATTGACTCAACTATAATGTGACGTTTCTGGAAGGACTACACTCTGTATTCCATTTGACCTGATTCAAGCACGATTGTTATGGTTTCGTATTTAAATAACTGATTGATGACATGTTTATAATGATTCAGTGGATTTACTGGATAAACCATATTGGTGGTAAAACTACAATAGTGAGTGTGCGATAAAGTATTGTAAATCATCATTGGAGACTACCTCATTTGAGGGTTTGAATTAAAAGGATTTTAACTGAACGTCAAAATGTATCCAATAAGTAATGATTATCTAAACATAACTGTGAAATCCAACAAATATTCGTGCATACACATGTAACTGATTTAAACAAAATTAAGATGTACTATTTTCTTTTCTAACCAAACGGTTTTTGCGCAGAAACAAAGATACAATGCTTTGTTTATCCTAAATACGTAAAGATGATAACCAGATATCAGTTACGGTGCAGGTTCCATGATGTTTTAAATATAATTAAACCATTTTTACAAAGAGTTAGATTTGTGCAAACATCATATTTTTCTAGAGTCTTTGGGTGGGGGATTGAAAAGCGAACAGTAATTGAATTGCTGATTAGTGCCTGAAACGATAAATCTAATTCATTACAGCTAAGAAACGCTTCATGATTTCGTGTCACGTCGCTTTTTCAAAGCTCCTTAATAAGGCGCTCACTCCACTTAATTTGTCAAACTCCCACTTGTCATTGAAATAATATCCTTGGCCCTTCCACTTACTTGATTATGGTCAAATGAGTGTTTTTATAATTTATGGAATTTAATTTATAATTCATTATGAATTGGACTTAACGCGAAAATATTGATACGCCTTCTAATCGAAGACAAGGTGTTCAATGAAGCATTATGAGGGCGATCGTTTAGCTTTGTCAAGTTTTGTGTCATAAGACCTCTCCGCTATAATAATATTGACCATGCGGCAACAATAGTAAAAAGTTCAATTCACCTAATTCAAGATCATTCCCTTTCATATGACAGTTCAACTTATACCTATAAGCCAATTTGACACACGACTGTGTCACACCTGTATCTCACGCTTAGAGCAACCTTGAGTTTCATCCAATTCATTAAAAACTGTGTTACTATTGCTATATTGATAGAAGCACAATCTTCCACCCAAGTAAGTAAAGTGCGGTTCCATTGTCAACGCATATATTTCTTTTATCCAAACGTTTTGAGTGCATAGTTTCATTGTTAGCGTATGGGTAATTGTTATTATAGGGGAGGCGACACACTTGATTTCTCTTTATGAGGGTCATTCAGTCCACGCCAAGCATGAGTATTGAGATGATTGAGGAGTTGGAGAAATCGGCCATGGGATCTACAGACGGTATGACATGACGGAAGCGAATAAAAAGGTACAGAGAAGATACGTTTCTTTATTGAGTGTGTATATACGCAATAAATCATTCTCAAAATAATCCTTGTACAGAAATTAATGTGAACAGTGAAACTGCTTATGCACCTCGGCGTAAATACACTAGGCAATTTGTTCATGTTCGAGAAGTAAAATATCACAGCTCCTGACTTAAGGAGAGTGTAATCAATCCATTTTCTGGAGGACCATTTGGATGTAATTGTATGTGTCGTATTTTACATAACTTGTGAGGATTTGTTACGGTAAATTATTCTACAGCGTGCCTTGATGCCTCCTGAAGCGTTGCATGACATATGCCCGCGGCCATAACACTATAAAAAATAAAGTAAAAGAGATAATAGCAGGTTCTGGGCTCTTGAATGATGAGAATTTGAAATAACTGCAAGAAAATGTATCGAAATAGAATTGATACAGAAATAAGGACTCCCGCATTTCCTAGACTTACCTGAATGAACCTTCGTCAAATAACGAATCCTAACTAGTTCTAGTGATAGACCTATATTGATTTTAAACTAAATGATCTGGGATAAATTAATTACCTACAGATCACCGGTTGAACACCCGGTATCTTAGCAGACCTTAATGTTATTATGTTTGTCCTAGACTCATTTAAGGTTAAATGCCAATCAATAACTCGGATGTCGGTACGCTTCTCAAGTGATGAGTTTGACTTACAAAATATATTACAGGGATGATATGTAGATCTTGGAAATAATGGTAGTGAGATCAGTGCAAGAAAGATAGATTTGGATTCATTCATATTATTTGCAGTTGATATCATGAATAGGTCGAATCTCTAAGTTAGTTTTCAAAAAGGTTTTCTTGTATGCGGGAGGTACAAAGGGACGGGGGGAGAAAACAGAGAAAGGCAGTGTCGGACTTCGAACGAGATAAAGAGGGAGAAAGAGAGAGAAAGAGAGAGAGAGGGGGAGGGGGAATTGAGAGAGCAAAAGAAAACAGAAAGGGAAGAAGGAGATCATTCGAATGAATATATTTATATGGGTGTTATCAACCATCAACATATAGTGTGTCGTCCATGATTTACTTGACTGTGGGGAAGAGGACGGTCGTCGAGGCTGACAATCAAAATAGCAATCGCATAGCTGTAGTTGATACCACAATGCTAGAATCTCTGAATCTATAATAGGTGCTTGGTAGGGATAGAGATATGAAGCAAGATTGGTCTGGTGTGCATTTCAACTTTCACTGAGGTACAGATATGGAGAATAGACACAAATATTTCTTCTGGTTTCCACCGCAATGTCACATCAGTAGCAAGCATCAGTCAACCAGGCTTTCAATTATTGTCGGAATGTATGATTTATATCTGGCACGGGTTCTTTCATCGTCAATCTTGCCGCCATTACTGGGCTGTTGATTGGTGATCTACAGACACCCTGGCCATGAGATGAACTCTATCATCTTCCATCTTCCATCCTATAATGGGCTAAACGACTGTCATTAGGGCTGTACACACTAACATCTCTACACATTCCTGGTCTAGCTACCACACCACTATATCTCCGCATTCGCTTCCTTTGGTCAGTGTTATGGGAGGTGTCCTCTACCAAACCATTAACTTTGCACGGATTGTGATATTTGATTGAACCAATCTTCATCAGCTTCAAACGCAAATCAGATCGTAATTAAATAGTAACTATCCTCGAGGGTGAACATGATATTGTAATGTACATAGGGAAATATGATAAAGAATCCGATATCTATATAGTTCCCGGATAGTTCCCCAGTCACTGTTTACAACCCACATCATCTTTCTCACATACCGTATCCTTCTTTCTTCCATGCCTTCATTCTTCCCTTCCAGCCCTTCACAATGAGTTTTCTTACTCTAACAAACTCTAATCGAGTCGGTGCTTCAAAACCTTCGACTCTGTATTTGCATGGTGTTTTTTCTCGTCTCCTCCAATGACTCGTATTTCCATTTTGGAGAGAAACTAGTAAGAATGAAAACTTGTTATAGGGATATTGTACAAAACTGTATGTCAGAGAAATCTATCAACCTTTAACACCTATTAACATCTTTAAAAAACCGATTTCCAACTCCGATTATATTTTGAACATTATCTGTGCACTTCTTGCTTGCCTATTGTTTGATTTTACGCTAAATCCATACAGTATGGATCTACAAGCTTTGCAAGAATCATGATGAAAGAAACTCAAAGCCGACTGTCAAAATGGCCAGCAGAAATGACATGATAAGTATGTGATTAAGTCCTGATGACATTCAATACCATACACTTGACTTGCATCCCTCGTCTTTATACACAAGAGAATTAGAAAACCATCGTGTGACGTAACCAATGACGCAGATGACCAGAATGAAGTATAAACGAAGAAGGGAAAGATGCATGAGGAGCACTTCATTCGAGTTCGACGGGTATTAAGAAAAGTTAAACTTTGATTTACATATAGTGATAATAAAGTGGATCTAGAAACCATTGTTGCAAAACGGGTCCACAAGAAAAAGAAAGCAATTACCAAGCCAGCAAAATCAGGATTACTATTGTAGTTCGTTTTTAAACTTCATCCATATTGGGTAAAATGCGATCATGCACATTACTTCACACTATTTCAGATACTTTTCACCCAACTATTGGGTAAATTATTCTCAGCATTGTTTAAAATCTTACCCAGCACACATTTTGATCGAATTTGTTATCCTTCATGCTTATTTAGAGTGAATGTATCCACTACATACTTCCTCATTATCATGTTCATCTATACACATCGCTATTGTACCTTTTGACACATTTTTTCATAAATTACGCAACTTCACACAAATTTAAATACAATATCTCTAAGCGCTTTACAAATATAGTATTACCCCGGTCATTGGATTCAGCTTGGCCGCACACACTGTGTGCACAGTCTCCACTCCCTGGGGAGCATTCCAGCCAGGCGTTACTTGACGCTCAAAAAACTGTTTGACCAACAATGACAGTCGCATTCTACCGGGTACCCATTTAACACCCGGGTGGAGAGTATCAAACCCGGTCGAACTTGGAGACAACACATCCACGTCATCACATTTATATAAGCTTAATTGTGATAAAGTGCAGCTTTAATTTATAATTACCATACGCCTACTTCACGAAAGTACTTTAGAAATTTCGATTCCATGAGACTAAGTATGATTAACTTTATTTTAACGTTAGGTCTTTAAATGAAATTGTTGATATATTTCCAATTCCACAATGTATTTCCAATCGGTAATAGGTTTCGGGTTGCCCATTCATACAGTGAGAGTCCACTTTTGCGTAATTTCACTGATTAAAAAATCAAATTAGGAACCCACTTCTCCTGTGACACTGCCTACAATTTATGGGTATTCCCTACCTCTTTCAAGTGCTATTGTGGTGTTTCACTGTGAGGGGTTGGAAAAAAGAATGTCCGAACTATTGGCTCAAAAAAAATCTTTACCATTGCGAGGATTCATGCAATAATTTAAATGAATGCAATCATTCAACAATCTCACAACAAATTTTAATCAAAAGTTGTTTATTCGACGGTATTCAAGGCGTTCGTAACCTCTTCCAACTACCTAGAGTCAGATTATATGCGTTTAAACGTAAGATAGTACTATGTCACTATTTTGTACTCTAGGCTCGTACTGGGATTGGCTTACTTTTGTAACAATATTACAGATAAACCTTCAAAGTTACAAATATTTTTTTTGTTTTGAAAACTAAATATATATCATAAATATAAATCATCATCGACATCAACAAATATTGATTCTGTTATACATCACAAATCGCAGGCTATGCACAATACCAATTCCCTTTAACTTTACGATCTTATTCTAAGAATAAGAGAATACAAAGGCCGTATAAAATCGAAACAAACTTAGATATGAAACTGGAAAAAAAAAAGAAAGCTGTGGTCGTCGGTCAAACCATGTCTTAAATGAAATTGATTGGAACACGAAATCTGTGATTTTGAGGGTACGCTCAAAGTCTAAAGATTAATAACCTTTGCCTGTAATAGGACCACAGCTCTTGAGCAACTTAAGTGGGAAATTCAAGACGACATATGCAGCGATGTGCTAAGCAAAGACTGTCAATCATAATTACTATCTCATACTCGAGAAGGGATGCAATAATACTCCGCCTGGTTGTAACCCGTCCGTACTCTTCATCTATCCTTACTGCGTGATGCTGTCCCTTCCAGTTTCAGACAACGCAGAGTGGAGATATAAGAAAAAGGGGGCTCAATTGGCGTGAAATTGGAAGAACATTCCCTTCATTTAGGCAACAGCAGGTATGCTATCAAACCAAGATCTGCATTCAACCAGATGAGATATAGAGGTTACTAATACATGACTTGATTATGGATGCATTGAAAACATATGCCTTACTGATTGATAATCAAGAAGGAGAGGAAAATCGCATTTCAACGATAAACATTTTGTAGATCTGAATCGGTAGTTGCGACAGATATGTAATTAGATCTAATCCTGAATAGGACCAACAAAAATAATAAAAGGGTCATGGAAATTTCATGAATTTGTATGCAAACCTAAAAAACAGAATCAGCATCTATACTGTCTTTGTAGACCTGCTCTTAGGCAGATTAGGAGATCGGGTAGAAACTTCGTGAACAAAAATTATACTGTATTGTTGTGTGTTTTTTTTTTTTTTTTTTTTTTTTGGGGGGGGGGGAAGGGGCTTTACAAGTTGTCAAAGCTTTAGGGTTTTAGCCAATACCATACATGAACATTTGGTATGAAATTTGGCCGGTCATATAAGTTAGAAGTAGATCATTGCATCTGGTGGTTAACCGGTACCAATTTGAACGTCATCTCTCACCCACTATATCTTGCTTGCCTCCATTTTATCATAGCAATGTAAGGAACTGGTTAATGAAAGAATCTCATGAAAGCATAATTATACAGGTACCGTGGTCTAGTGAATACGTCACCGGACTGTGGATCACACGGTTCGCTGTTCGAGTCCAGCCGCAGCACTAATGTCCTTTGGGAAGGCATTAATCTGGTTTTGCCACTTTCCATCCAGGTGCTCTAAATGGGTATCCAATAGGAAATAGGATTACCGTTCCCATGTCCCTCCGAAGTTGTTTCCATTCATCTTATTAAAAAAATCTGTCTTCGCCTTTGTCATATAACATGACTAAATTCATATCGTCTTAATCGTGAATGTGTAAACTGAAGATTGAAATATTTTACGTGTCGCTCGTATTTTCCGTTTTATGTTGCTGGGTTTTTGTTAAGAGCAACAGGAGTTCTAGATGACTTGTTGCTGTAAATAAATAATGGCGAAGCTTTCTCACTGGCATGCAATAAAAACGTGCCAGCTATCCATCATGGGGGAAAGGCGTGTTGTTAGCATGAAACTGTCTGAAAAGACCAACTCGCGTGTGATTTACATGGCGGAAAAGGGTTGTGTTTGTGACAAGACATAAACATCCTCTCTCTGCTGCCCCCAAATTAATATGTCAGTGCTTACAGCGAATGATGCTCGGCATTTTACAATCAAGTCCTTCACAATAACACAAAACATTCATTTATCTTGACAAAGTACCTACACTTTGATACAAGTTTTCTTTTTCTATCCGACTTCTAACCTAGATATAAGGTTCACATTTTGACCCGAAGAGACTTTCATGTGCTATAAGATGCTTAAAAACATAATGAGTCGTTGTTTATTCAAAGAGCTTCACTGTCTGGCTCTCAGGAAAATTAACGGAACTAAAAAAACAATGTTAGTTCTGTACTGTTTCCTGTCCGTTGTCTAAAATGGCTGCGAAGGAGCGAGACGGCACGGATAAGGAAATTATAAGGGAACCTAAAAAGCTGAATGAGGAAAATAGGGTTAAAAATGAAATGTAAGATAAAATAAAAAGTAGAACGTCGAAATTCCCAGGAGGCCTGAAGCAGAGGTAATCTGATCAAGAAGTAACTAAAACCAATCGCAAGTCCACTAGTTTGATTATCACGTAATAGCATTAGAATCAAAGTCAATTAAGTTTAGAGTGGGGTATGCATGTATTCATTGCTTCTTACATGGAATGTCAGGTCAGGCTACCATGTTGATAGAAGGGATGTAATATGCAGAGAATGATATCGTCTCGCTCACTGAATCCCTAACCCGAAGATTCGATTATTTATCTCGGTTTAGACTGAAAACAGACCCACGAGGGGGAGATGCAAAATTAGGACAGAAGAAAATTAATAAATCTGTGGCAAGTTTCCCAAACATCACCTCCAAGTGCGAGAGTTAGACGACTTAACGCCTCTAATGTGACCAACGTTGGTCTCTATTTAGGTTAATGTTTACATTATCATCATTAGAATCATTTAATCATGCATAATTATCATTCTACGGAACTTGTATCGACTCAGTATGCAGTACCTCATACATATGCGTGTATATTTTATCCTCATAACATGCTTATATTAAAGCTCAGTTGTAAAATTGGCAGTTCAAACGTCTTAACGTAATTCACTCTATTGTTACAAAGTCGTCTTTCTGTTTGCCCCTGTGCCTGTCTATAACTCTATCTCCGAATGTGTTTTTCTCTGGGTTTTTTCTCTCTCTTTTTATGTCTGTATGTCTCTCTCTCTCTCTATCTGTGTGCGTGTGTGTGTGTGTGTATGTGTGTGTGTGTCTCTCTCTATTATATATATATATATTTCAGACTTTTCAAATAAGATATGTAGGGAGATATTTAGTAGCCCTAGGAAAGTTACTCTTGTTAACAGATTAAGAATAATTCAGTTTAAACTGCTTCATGGAGCAATATATACTAGAGAACATTTATTCAGATTTGGCTTTGATGTAGCTAACTTGTGCTCATTTTGTAAGCAAAAGATCGAAATATATTTACACTTGTTCTGGGAGTGTGTACATGTTCAAATATTATTGCAAAATGTAATAGCTAAGTTTGAGCTAAGGGAATTAAGGTTTATCGTATGAGTAGATATTCATTTTGGGTTGTCCGGTAACTCCCCACGAAAAAAAATGTTTAATACAATTATTTTTGCATTGAAATATTGCATATATAGATGCAGGGGAAAGTCCGTAATATTTTCGTTGGGGGAGTTTCAAAAAGAACTATTAGAATTTAGAGAAGAAGAAAAGAATATTGCAGGGAGGGCAGGAAAATTGGCCTTACATTTACAGAAGTGGGAACAGGTAAAGTTTTCAGGAACTTTTTACACTGTACTATTGTGACTATTGTGGCTATTGTAGCCTCGTTAAATTATTTTGTTTTAAATGTTTTAAATACATTGTTTCGGGTTTGTCTGTCGCTCCAATTTGGGCTATTCTGAGGGGGCTAGGAATAGTGTGTGGTGGAAGTGTGGTCGGGTGGAGTGTGTGTCGCATGATGGGGAAGGGGGTAGAAGTAGTAGTGTGTTTGGTTGGATGGGGTTATTTGTTTAATGATACAACTAATTTCATTTTTGTTTTCATTAATTGTACAATTTATGTAATGTAAATGTTTTGAATTCATGTCAAGGAAAAACAACTGTACTTTATTTCTAAAAAATATTTTGTATTGTTTGGAATCAATTGAGAAAAAAAAACTATTTAAATATATATATATATATATATATATGTGTGTGTGTGTGTGTGTGTGCATCTATCTCTATCTCTTTCTTTCTTTCTCTATCTCTCTCTCTCTCTCTCTCTCTCTCTTTCTCTCTCTTTATCGACAAAGATTTTAAGTGGTTGCCTTGATTCAGGGGCTATTGGGGCAATAAGATCCTGAAAAACAAAGGGACTTTTGTATTGTTTGCCTTTCTTTTCAGTTTCTTTCTTTAACAGTAGAATGCACTTAACCATATGAAAATGCCAACACTTCTCAAAATTCAAGCAGCTTTTCGAAACATATACAATCTACGGTCCAATGTAAAACATGCTAAATGTCCTTTTCAATTAGTTCAGTGACATGCTTTTTGCTGCGAATGGAGTATTACCTCGTTCCTATTAAATTATTGTTTTCAAAACTGCTTACTAACGATACTATCTTCGATTTTATACAGTCATCTTTATTGTCTACATAGTTAATTATAGGAGAATAGACAAACGGAAATTGAATCAATCAGTAAAACAGTTGCGAGAAAATTTGAGTGATTAAAGATCACAATCACACAGAACTGGATGCAGCTAACATATGGAAGAGCTTCGGCGAAATGCTGTTCATTATAAGCCATCTTTTTACATGCCCGCAGACTTGAGATGGTGTAACATAGATAAGCACATAACTGATTGTCCATGTGGTATTTAGATTATCTGCTCATTTATTAATAAGAGTGATACTGAGTGAATGCAAGAAGAGGGTTCAACACATCTCATGCTTTATCATATCCACGAAAAAACATCCGCAATAGATGAAAATAAACATCCGGAAGTTGTCGAGTTGATAGCAATGCTTTTACGTTTCATTGCACTTAACACTCTCTTATTCGACAACCCACTCGATAATATCTTGCTTGTTTGGAAAACAAGTGTTAAGTATGTTTAAGTGACACGGTCCATGCGGAAATAGTTTCCCCGTTGCTTAAGATACAAAATAAAAGATGGCACGTACACAGAAATGATTACAATAGAAGCGACTGGATATAGATTTCCCATTGATCAAATGATCGGTTAAGTCTAATACGAATTCCGCCCTTGATTTTCGATTACTATAATATAGTTTTGTTGGTTTTGTCAATTATCGATTCCGATGAGATGCGAAATGTCGGACTTCCTCCTCCCAATTCCTTGTAGACATGAAATACCAGTTGCTCTCCCCAAGTTCATCCATGGTACATATCTGACTTTCCAAACGTCGACTCTTGTCAACAATCATCAAATTACGGAATGACAAAAGCAAAGTATCTGTATGAATACTTGGAAGTGAATAATACCACATAGCCTTTTCTATACAATGATCCCCGCAAGGCGTTGATGGCAGTTGTTAATTTGATTGTAGTTTATATTTATCTCTACAACCTCCGGATGTCCGTCTAGGGGTACTGTTTGAATACAATGGTATCTAGGGACATGGCATATTCTCACAATTTTTTAAAATTTAATCAAGGCATGCAAATAAAACATAACCTTGTTCGGTTTATTTCTGTTTTCATATAAGCGTCGATGTCATCCCCAAATACTTATGTATATATATAATATATATATATAAATACATGTTTATAATATCTATGTTGATATCAATAGGCGTATATGGTCACACATTTAAAACCATGCGAGTTATATATTTAAATTATTAAAATAAATAAAAAACAGTTATTGCGCTAGAGGTAAGATCATTCGCACGCTTGCTATTGTGAATGTGTCAAAATGAATTTGATAACATTTATTTTTAAAAAAAAGAGGAAAACTTCTCACATGATTACATTATGAAAAAAGCTGTCTAGGAAAAAGTTGATGCTTAAGAGTTGATTAACTCTGCAATGTTTCGGAATGATTAAACTTGACTCAGTTTGACTAAAAATACACTGTACATAGATATAGGAATATGAAACTAAACACACATGTAAAATGATAGTAACATGGTAGTGACATCAAGATGATACCAGTAAACCACTGTGCTGGTGGGAGGGTATGTGGCATTGTCGTCCAGGGGCGGGTGATGGGGTGCCAGTGGTATAGTGCCTGGGAGCCTGAACTCGGTTGACTTCACAATTTCTAACAGTCGATCTTGATCTTGTTATGCACATACTGTACGTAGCTCCCGTTTGGATTATTATGCATCATCTGTATGGCGTTGCCGATTTGAGATATGTTTTCCTTACCATTAACAGTGGTCACAACAAAGTAATTGTATATCCCAATTTTGTATTGTTTTTCCTTTTTTTCTCTTTCCATGAATATCAGAAGTACATTATTCAAAATATGTATTACAGTCCAACAAATATTCGTATCTTGAGTAGTCAATTTTATCTATATTATAAATGTAAATTACCTCGAATAAAGGAGAAAGCTTACAAATCAATTTCATTTAACCTTGTTTAACTGAAAACTCCATCTTCTCTTTAAATAATTTGGATATAGCGGGATTAAAGTATGTATGTATTGTTTATTTAAAAAAAAGTATAACTCTATCCAGAAATTATATGCAATCAATTTTAAATATTCAATATTCATTATTACCATTGCCGTTCGGGAGGCTTGAAACGAGTAAATTTCCGACTTAAATCTGGATTTACATTTTAAGTGCATCTTTCAAGTGAAGATTGGAATTTGTAGGGCATCGCATGAGATCGTATATTATCCGTATAGCGTTCCTAAATTTACTAGAGTTGTTATTTCACTCTTTAATATATATTCATGACTTACTTTTATGTGAATATAAATACGAGGAACACTTTCTTTAACAAACCTGACATATTTAACAATCAGAGGGTTTAGGATTTTTCAACAATATAATGAAGGTAGTTGGATATCTTCATCCGAAAAAGTTAGAATAACTTTTCTTTCTCTCTCTCTCTCTCTCTCTATCTCTCGTTCTTGTTCCCATAGTTTGTTTTGTTGTTGAAAATAAGTGAAATGAGATGCGACTCTTGAGAAAAAGTTCCTCCATTACGTTTACTTGATGACATTGTAAACACATGTAAAAACCGTTGGAACAATCCTCCTAAGATGACGACATGTTTCACATAGATGCTCCAGTTTACCCGTGCTGTACGGCTGTCTCATGATTGACATCCTTAAGGCCCTCCCCCTTGTGGACCACCTATTTAACTCAACCTGGAGCAAACACTGACTTGAAGTGGAGTCACACAAACACGCACTTACGCACACACATTGGAAAACAGCACACTCGCTGCCTCTCTCTCTCTCGCTTTCTCTCGGTTTCTCTCTATTTCTCCAACTCCTGCCTGCCTTAAAAAAAACTCCCCAACCATACTCGGGTTGGATTGGTTGATTTGGCCCACTCGTGTCTCTTGGTTTCGTTGGATTGATTTCCCACTGAGTATCGCCGAGTTTTCCTCTCTCTCTCTCAATCCTGCGTGAAACCGAATAGTTTGGGTGGTTGTCTTCACGGTAAATGGATGAATGCGTTGTGTGGGGAAGCGGGATTTCCTGTGGAACTCGAGTCTCTCTTTGTGGAATTTAAAACAACTCCTCGAGAAATGGACCCAAAAGCGCAGTTTACATTGTTGGATTGCTTGTGATTTGCTTGGAGTATTTCCCTTGATATCTCTTGTGTGGGTCGCAGCTCCCCCTGGCCATTGTTGAGCGTCAGGCCAAAAGGTTCGTATTTCTTATCTTCAACACATTTCATTGGCTGATTTAACATATGTCCTTGTTGATGCTTAGCATCATGGGATCAATTGACAGGCTACTTAAAAAAACTCATGACCAATTTCGTGGTAATTTTCAAATGTTCTATGAATGTTTGATTTCAGTAGGGATGAGAATTTGTTATTAACCATTCAGCCTCCAAGGCCTACAGACGTTAATCGAAAGTAATTGTCTAAATTGCGGCGATGGGTGCTACTAGAGCTTAGTGTGACTATCAATGTTTTAATATGAGTATGAATTTAGTCGTTTTGGCACTGCTCCTCTTTGTTCTCTCTCCCCCTCTATCCCCTTCTCCTTTTCTATTACTCTCTTTCTACACATCACTCTCTATAATCTAGTAAGTCCTCTTGTGAAGTCATCGGTGGTTAACAAAGTTGTTTTCCAAATTTTCTTTGCATGCACGTTAATCCCCTCAGATTATATATTGGTATTATCTCTCTCTATTTCTAAGAAACCCATTATCTTAATTATCACCATCATCATTAGTCGAATTATTATCATCTTCGTCATCATGATCACCATCATCATTAGTAAGATTTAATTATTAAAATATATATATATTTTCAGCAGACATTAACTGAAACACAAAAATTGTAAATAGTAAATATAAACACTTACAACAAAATAACGACCGCTAGTAAGAAATAGAGAAAGTACTATTTTGTTTGTTTAACCTCTTGGAGGGAAAGTTGAGTTTTGATATAGAGGGCGCTACACACAATAATTTTTGTGAGATAATGAAAAACTAAGTGTCAAATTTGTAAGAGCATACAACTTAAAAAACAAAGTCATCTTTGTTTGATCAAAATCGGTTCAGAGACGGCTGAAATATCATAAAATAAAACGATTTTTAATATTTGTGTGCCCCCAAAAATAATCGCAAATTTTGAAACCAGCCGTAAAAGTTTTGGCTTTTTGTGGGCTTTTTCGTGTTGGTTAAAATAAGCACAACCAGCAGTCCCGTGTGTTGCTTTTATTGAATTGAATTAAATAAAATTAATGGTCGCCGTACTTTTGGAAAGTAGAGCTAAATTGGTATGATCGGAATTTAACTTAATTTCACACATTTTGGGGTCCAGAATAACCTTCATTGCAATCTTAGATCCTAAAAGGGCAGTAGAAATGTCATAATTTAGAATAAGAGCAGTAACCATGCACTTTGAAGGCATTTGCGGTCTAAAACAAAAACTCAACTGTCCCTTTAACCTTACTTTACTATGACAAATTTGCTCTACATCTGTACCTTAATTTTCACTTACACTACGATCTTTTTACACGAACATAATCTCCGTCCCCACCCTATATTTTTGTATCGGTCTTCGTCTCTGTATCTGTCTATCCTTCTCTTCTTCAGTTTTATGTCATACACGGTCAGTCTGTCAATGATATTCTCTCTGATATGAAAACACGCGCACACAAATACTCTCTTTCTCACTGTTTCTCTTTCTCTCTCTCTCCCTCTCTCTTTCGGTCCCTCCTAATATTTATCTCTTTGAGCGGTTTTCATTCCATCACATTATCATTGCTAGACATTGCGGTATCTTAAAAACAATCATGACAAACATATTGAAGGAAAAAAAGGATTTAGTACGGATAAGGCTGTTACGTTTTAAAGGATTATTATTGCAATGTATTCATAATGCTAACTGTCTCAATGCTCATCAAAATGTAAATAACATCAGGGGGCATGATCATTTTCCCGGCAAAAAGGCTTTGAATTCATGTTATGTTTTATTAAGAAGGCGTCATGTATTATGGATGACTCATGTTGGCTAACATTATTGTTATCAGTTGCGCATATGTTATTCTCTCCCACTCTCCCCCTCTCCCTGTCTGTCTGTCTTTCTCTCTCTTGTTTGTAATATGTTAATATATATATATATTTGTATATCAACCGATCGATCTTTTTCTTTGGTGATGAGTGAAGCAAAGATCAAAAATGTTTTTAAATTTGTCATAATTATCAAACCAGAAAGTATATTTAATTGTTTTCAATCAAATAACCAGAATTGACCATCGGGCATAGCCATTGAATTATGTCACCTTCTCATGTTAGATTCAATAATGTGTCTTCTGTTTCTTCTTTTATAATTAAGTCAAAGTAAACCCTAAACAACATCATGTTATATCGGCATACATTTCACGAAATACGAAAGTTTTTTTTTTTGTTTGGTTCGGGCTCTCCAGTAAGGGGGTATTAGTGAAAGGGATCTCTTTGAATCATTACCGTGTTCATGTCAGATACCGTATGAATTACTAATGAAGGGGACCGACACTAAGGGGAGTGTGGAAGTTTTTACCATTTGTTTATAACCACATAAACTGAATAAAAAGTGCAAAAAGATTAACCATGATTAAGATATCAACTTTGATACAAACAGGTATATTATCGTAGAGGTGTCGAAATCGAGTCGTTTAAGCACTTGACTGGAAATACCAAGGTCCTAATACTTCAATCGCCGGCACGACACTGCAGTGACCTTTCGCTCGACATTAATCTGTATTTGCCTCTCCATACCCAGGAGTGATTTTAGGCCCTGATAAGATGACGAAAACCTTTTTAATAGAAATGTTTGAGTAACTCCCCCTAGGGAGTGTTTGTGCGTGTGTGCGTGAATGATTCTGATGACCGGGGTAATGATGATAACTGTAAAGAGACGGTATTCCGTATTTTGATAAGCTCCGTACAAAATCAAAATATATTACATTTGTTATTATCATAAGGCGCGATAGCTCAGTTGGTAGAGCAGTGGTCTCGTATTCCAGTGACCCGGGTTTGAAACCAAGTCGATGAGCTGGTCGATCCTCATTGCCAGGTCCCTCTGAGAGGACCTAAAGCCATCGACTGTCTGGTTGTTTTAATACATGTAATTGCAAGCATTTATGCTTTCTTAGTAGTCAGGTAAAATAACCACCACCACATTATTTTTAAAAATACTTTCATAAAAATGAAGCATGCTCTACATACTTAGAGTAGACCCCAGACAGATATTAGACATGATAACCCCGTGAATACTGCAGAACGCGACATAAGAGATCGGGCAAATTCTGTTCATGTGATCCGAAAATGGGGTCGTATATTACGAGGTATTAAGGCGTCATCTCGTTGTCATGCTATATTCTGTAAATGAATCGATATAACCGTCTTTGTGACGGTAACATGGAAAATATATAATGCCAAATACTCTCATTTGGCATGTCTTGTAATGTATTTTAAACTGCATCATGTTTCTGTCCGCATTCTCTATCCACAAATTTGTTTCCTTTTCAATTTGCTGGAAGTAAAACAAAAGTGCGACGCTCGTGACATATTAAGCTCTCCTAAACACATCACCACCAACAACAACAACAACAACCATAAGGCATATAGGGTATATATATATATATATATATGTCGTCTGGACATTGTAATAGTATCTTTAGAGATTTTTTTTTCTTCTCCCCTTGCGGTCAATAGACCCAATTACGTGTCAGCATGAAAGGAAATGTGTTCTTATATTATCCTCATAAATACCCAGCTCAGGTCAAATACACGCATATAATACGTCTAAATATTTGGATGTGTTCAGCATAGCAGAATTTAGTGGACGTCATTAGATTCCACGTAATATTGAATTGGAGTGACTGTTCCCGCCTTGCGCTGGTTTATTTGTATATCAATACACCGCCTGGATTATAATTCCTTATCATATCAGAATAGGCCATGAAGAGTGACATCCGTTTGGAGATGCACAGTCATGCAAGACGTATACATATTATGTCTATATTAAATGCTAGTTCGGCTTAATATTTTTTATACCTGATTAAGACATTTAAATATTACCAATTATTTTTTTAAAGGGTTGATTAACGTTACTATTCAACGGCGGAAAGTATATTCATATTTTTCGTGAACTTAACCATGTACTGCTGTTAAGGTTCACGTAAAGCCTTGTTCAAGAAGAACAAAAAATCGTATACAAGTTAGGCAACTGCGCATAACAGAGTATGTACACGCTATAGACTATAGCTCTGCGATATCAGATTCAGAAATATCTGAACGAGCCTGTGCCTGAACCTGAAATTACAAGTGAGCCCATGACAGCACGTATACAAACTACTTAAAAAGTCATGATTCAAGGAGAAAAGTTAACGCTCAAAAAGTAATAAGCATACGGTTTTGTAAATTACCAAAAAGGTATAGGCTAAACCGTTTATGAGATGTCTTTAAGACTATTTAAAGATATATATCAAAATATAATTGTTTAATATGTCGAGACATGAGTCAGCTGAGGGGTAAAACCAGTAGAAATGCTAGCTATTACAAAACACGAAGTGATCATTCTTTCCCATGTCAGAAATTCCGTTCCAGAACTATGTTCAGATTAAAAAAAAAAAAACGCAATGGACATGTAAATCATAAACTGCATCAACTATAAATGGTCACATGCTGAATGTCAGTTATCTCAACAACAGTTACGACTTTACAACCATACAACCCGTTGCATACAAACATCCGATCGTGATCATATTCACGAAATGTCAAGTAGGCTACAGCCCAGGAGAACGATAATATCGACTTCGCAGGTCTTTTGACAAATTAGTTTTAAGGGTTCATGAGACAGACTTGTTAGTTTCCCTTACCTGGCCTTTATACAACTTTAATCATGTTTATAGTATAACTTGGATGTCTCATTATTCCAATTTGTATTCCGTAGTGGTTTATCAGCTTAAACCTAAAAAAAAACATATTTCGCAAATGTTATTCTCCCCATCCCACCTCTCCACCCCTTCTCTCTCTCTCTCTCTCTCTCTATCTCTCTCTCTCTCTCCCCCCTCTCTCTCTCTCTCTCTCTCTCTCTCTCTCTATATCTCTCGCTCTCCACCTCTTCATATCTCTCTATTTTCCGATCCCCTTTTCCTGGTTTCCTCCCCCACAGTCTCTATATTAGCTTAGTTGGAAGCAAAATAATATATTGGCGTATATTAAATAATATGGATCGTGGGTATTCGGTGACTTTGAAAATAGTGTAATATAATGCCAACCCCAACTTTGTTACGTTTTTAACAATTTAGGAAAATATTGGTATTATTGTCGTTTCTGACAGATGCAGAATAATTTGGTTTTACTTCGATTGATCGAATTAATATGGAACAATCTAAGCTTGTGTACATAGATTTTCAATTGCTTTTCGGAATGGATATTAGAAGTATATGTTTTTGTTTTTCTTGAGGTAAGTTGTTTTCCATTGGTTAGGTCATGTCCTGCATAAGGCTCTTGCGATGGACAATCAGCCGCACCAGTTATGCTTGAGCTAAACCGAGTATTAAATTAGAAGGGGGAAAAGAACTTAACATTTCAGGTACAGAGATTCATGAAGTAATACTTAACAACATGTGTATGCATGCGTATGCATAAGCGATTACGAAATTGCGTGCTGTTTTGGCTCAGTGTTAGAAAATGAATCAATTATTTTGACTTGCCGTTCGATCTAATTAAACTCTTGAAAAATTAGTGAATTCGGACTTGTTTGTCCATGCCAAATTGCAGTAGTTGCAATAATGCCTAAATTACCTAATACTCAGTTTATATTCCGGTCACACATCGCTGCGACCTTTCGACGACCATGCCGACCACCCAGATCTGAAGAAGAAAAAAAATCAGAGCATTATCGCAGTCTAAATCCAGCAATTTGGAAAACTAAAGACTACATCACGACTGTACTGCGATGCTTCCACGTCGAAAGCGCTGCTGGTTCGCTGCCAATACGGCTAGACACCTAGGCCAATGCCGACCAAGTGGTCATTTCTAAGACGTTACAGGGCCATTCTACGTTGTTATAAAGACCTAGTAGACTATAGGAATGTGTCGCTACGCTGCTGATGACCATATTACGCTTCTAGTATACGCTTCTACTACGATTAGTGGCGATGTCTATAGAAATCGGGGGTGTTTATTAAAGCAGGTATTCAGATCCTTCCCAACTTCGGAGATGAACGGCCTAAAGCGGTTCGAAAAAGTTGCCGACGGTGCTGCATTTTTATTACGTGATTTTTAAACAGACCTCTCACCACGATTCTACCTTGCTGCTTGTATGATAATGGCGTTCCCACTACGTTCTTAATGAGACTTTGCCCCGCTTTTGGTGGGCCACAACCCGGCTACGCTTATCTTGTGCTCGTTTAAAATAAGCGTTGTGAGAGCATCCAGCTTCTATTTGTTTTGTTTGTCTATAGTGAAACTACTAAGTCATGTCTCCCCCCCCCCACCCTGCCCCCTGAAGATACACGAACATCGTAGCTGTCAGTTAACAGAATCGTAATAATCAATCAGTCTCAATCATGAATAGAATGCATGTGTGAAGCAATTGTAAAAAGAATATAAAAAAGCAAAATCTGACAAACTGTTATTTTTACAGTATCCCTGGCCCCTAATTACAGGCGTACCCGTTTTTTGAAATGTAATCAATTATCCTCTCCACAACCGTTGTCTTGTGAATTTCCAATTAGTATGGCGTTACTAGAGTTATTTGTCATTCCAATTTTGTTTTGTGAAAAACAAGGGACACACCGTTCCCATTTCTACAAAAAAATCCTATCCGATGTTCTCTCGTTTCTTTCGACTTATGTTTGTGTTTGCTTGTGAATTCCAGTGTTACATTCATGAATTGATATAACTCGGTTTCTCTTACCTCTGTCGGATGAAGTCTTCCTCTTCCCTGTCATAAAAATACTCTTCTCCTTTACTTCCTTCGGTTGATATGCCTCACGCATCTATCAATATGCCTTGAATACATTTCCGTACATTCCGTCTCCATCATAAAGTGATGGACAGTATCGTGGCGTTCACACCCTTAATTAACACATCGAATACAGGATAGAGAAAATGGCTCATTGTTCTGTTGATAAAAAAATGACAGTATTTCTAAACACAATTGTGTCATGTTATGACGATGTGGTAACCTAAAACATGGTATTACTTTGTTGTCAGGAACTGAGCTTTAGAAGCATTAATCATTAATATGCGACTACCTTGTCGTATTCATCATAATCATCGTATGGGCCTTAGTGTTTCTGTAAAGTATGCTGTTTGTGCATTGTAGAAACCGACTCGTGATTTAGAGAAAGTTCTCGAAAAATTTAAAAACTCTATATTTTATTTTGGAAGACTTTGGGCAATTATGTAACCAGCGGATAATTGTTTAATTATTCAACAACCATATGCATCTCCAACACCACAACAAAGAGGTAAGATAGAGCGCCACTCTTTGGTGTTTGTGTGTTACCCTCTACCCAAGATACATGTACATATGCAACGTTGTGTTGGAATATTCAATACCTGATAAGAATAACTTTCATCGTCATTTCATTACCTCTTTTGTTTTCTCTTTATGCTACAGATCCGTCACCATTGGTGCCATAAGTTACCATTGAGCAACTGACTAACTACGCAATGTCTACCATGAGAATGACCCCACCTTCGGCAGCTATGGAGTTCACCGAGTGGAGTGAGATTGATGCTACAGCAGTATCAAACACTACAATGGACATGGATACAGACTCTTCACAAGGTCAAAGGGAATTGGGACTAACAATACAGATCGCCAGCTTGTGGGTAATGTTCGGGTTTGGTGTCTTAGGAAATACTATGGTCATGATATGGATGCACCTGAATCGCAGAAGAAAATCTCGCGTGAACACGATCGTTCTAGGAATAGCCAGTGCGGATATGTCTGTCTGTTTCTTTTCAATTCTCCCAACGGCTATCATACTGATGTCCAATTCATGGTTGGCAGGAAATTTTATGTGTAAGGTAGTGATGTACCTCCAAGGTGCATCCCTCATATCTTCGGCCAACATGCTGGCTCTAATGGCACTCGATCGTCATCAAGCTGTCCTGCAACCCCTCAAGGAATTCTTCATCGCCTGGAAACTGGTGGTGATATCCTGGGGAATAGCAGGCTCGTTGGCCCTTCCACAATTCTACGTCTGGGAAGAAATGATCCGTAATGATAAACCCCAATGTGGATCCTTATTCAGGCAACTGCCACGCTTGCATCGTGCGGCTTACATCGTGTACATTGCCGTCATCACCTTCCTCGTACCGTTCATTGTCATCACGGTTGCATACCTTCGCATATCAAAGAAGATATGGGATAAGGCTCATGAGACATCCGGCAAACGATCAAAAAGAGCTAGCAAGAAGAACAAGATTGAACTCAATCGTAATGCCTCAAGTACCACTCTGACCAAAGCAAAAAGCAAGACACTCAAAATGAGTGTCGTTATCATTTTCTTCTTTGTTCTTTGTGGAGCGCCTTACTTTGTAGTTGAAATGTTAGCCACGTTCAGATCAAATCCGGTAAATAGGGTAGTTAATGCCTTCTTTGGCTTGTTCGCTGTTGCAAATTCAGCCACCAATCCGTACATTTTCTTGTACTTTAACACATCACAGAGGTGTTGGAAAGAATTTCGCCTGACAGTGAACCGTTTTTTATGCTGCTGTGCGCGAGGGAATAATGATGGGGGTTATTACAACCGATACTCAGTCCGCTTTTCCTCGTCAAACTCGCGCACGGAATTCACGAAGATACAAGGCGAGTCCTCTATGATCACCCGTGTGACTGAGGCGCCCTCTAACAGGGGAATTATACCTCTAGGTAAGGATCATGATGGTCGTGGAGGACGTGGAAGGACTGAGTAAATGGGTGAGTTTCTGTCACAAGGAATAACCCGTAAACAGCCGTACATCAGGCTTTAGAACTTTTAAAACAGAAGCATTTGCTACGTTTGACTTTGTGCAATGTTATGTTGTAATACCTCGGCAGACACGTATTAAATTCCTTACATAATATATAATATAATTTACTATGATAATACTTTAATACAATAATATACTTTACTGTAATGCTAATTAATTAATTTGTTATCGCTTAACTGAGTTTAAATGAATTAAATGTTATAAAGAAGGTTACAAAATCAATGCAAAAATATTAAATTGTCCATTATCAAAATTTCAGATGATATCTATTTTCCCATGAAGTAAAGTTTTTGAAGTATTCAATATGCTTCAAACTGTCAAACATAAAATCCTGTATAATCACCTCTTCACAAAGGAGGTCCTAACTAATCGAATCGGAACCCAACAGAATATTTGTAATCTGCTAGTATTACACTAAACTCCTACAAAATCGGACTCCAACAGGAGAACAAGAAGGGAAAGCACCCATCTGAGATCATAATTGGAAAGGTTTCTTTTCTTCTCCATCTCCTTCTCTCTTTATCGCTCTCCGCGTTTAGTATTCACTTATGTCACATGTAAGAAGGTCATGTCAACTCCAAACTTCATAGCTCAAACTAGACACAATTTATGAATTTTGGAATATTGAATCATAAATCATGTGCATCAGGACTTTCAAATTGGTTGGGACGTTATTGTCACTGCGATAAAGTGCCGGACGACACCTCAATGTGTTCGAACACAAAATATGACTCAAATGCCTTTTTTTTAATATTTATTGATCAGGGCCCCGTCTTACGAAGAGTTGAGATTGATCAAAATCAATCACAAGTCCTCCAATCAATCACAAGTTAGCAGTCTTCTATATGTTATGTACATAGTTGCGATTGATATCGATCACAAATACGTTGCGATTGATATCAACTTTTTGTAAGACGGGGCCCAGGAATATAATTTCTTTATGGAGGCTCTATACTATTCATGTTAAACTCTGGACAAGTTCCCCAAGGGAGCAGGCAATTTTAAAAGAAAAACAGAAATTATAAATTTGTTACTAATTAAGAAATAAAAGAGTTGGGGGATGCTTTACAAGCCCCATATCAAATTACTAATTTTGAGTTGAGTGGATTTATATTTTAAACATCCTGAACTTTTCATGTTAATCGTAATTATCTCTCCATTTTTGAAAATTCCTGTTCCCAATTTGTTTCCTGCTTTCAGACAAACGAACCCATTACAATGATCGGATTGCACTTTTAAGCAAGTAGAGCTACCGGGTCCACATGAATGGGCTTTACGATCTCGTTGGTCGGGTGGGCGTTTGGAATATGGTTAACATAATATGTTAATTTAACCTAGTGACTTGACATATTTGACTACTCATACCTCCACTCTCATTCTCTTCCACCTCCAACTACTACTACTACTACTACTACTACTACTACTATGACTGTTGTTGCTGCTGCTACCACTACTATTGCAACATCAACTTCTACTACTACTTTTACTACTACTACTACTACTACTACTACTACTAATGTGAAACTTGCCAGTAAAGACCGACCTGGGGAGTCAAAAATGGGTCTTTATAGGCAGGTGGTCTTTATGTATAGGTTTATTCAGTAAGTGTTTCAATAAAAAGCCATTTTCAAGGGAAACAAAAATATGGTCTTTGCAGATAGGGGTCTTCCTATAAAGGTGGCCTCTAAAGCAGGTTTAACTGTACTACTACAAATACTGCTACCATTACTACTATAACTGTTGCTGCTGCTATCACTGCTTCTACAGTAACTACTACTTCTACTACTACTACTACTACTACTACAACTATAACTACTACTTCTACTACTACTACAACTACTACTTCTACTACTACTACTACTCCTACTACTACTACAACTATAACTACTACTTCTACTACTACTACAACTACTACTTCTACTACTAATTGTACTGCTACTACCTACTACTAGTATTGATACTGCTTTTACTACGATAATGACGACGACTAATAAAACGTATTATTACTGATACCACTACAACTACTTTCTCCACCACCATTAACATCATCATGACCACAATTTCCAGTACTCTTATACTATTTTTGCAGCTGAAACTGATGTTTTTATTATTATTAATACTACTACTACTCCAACTGCTAATTCTCCTACTTCTACTACTACTACTATTACTACTACTATAATTACTCTGATGATGCTACTGCAGCTATCATTACGCTTGATTTTATTTTAAAACGATTACAGCCATGTGTTTTATGTAAATCAATTCATAAAGTTATGTATAAGGTCTTTGCAATTTACAACTATATTTGTTGTTATCTACTACAGCTAGTACTACCATCACCACCACCCCCACTACTACTAGCCGTACATAAACTTTTAGTACTACTACTACTACTACTTTTACTTCTACTACTAACTCTACCTTTACTGCTTCTACTACAACTACAGTTACTGCCACTACCAGAAGAAGTACTGCTGATGTTGCTACCGTCTCTATTATTAAAGACAACAAATCGAAAATTCACTTCCAAAACATGTCAATATTTTTTTTAATGAAAATTGTGTAGTTTTTTTTTTTGCTTAAATTTTTAAATAACTATTAATCTCGAAGCAGTGCTTATTGTAACAAGCGTTCGCACTCAAAAAAAATTATTCTACTACTACTCTTTCTACTACCATAACTTCTGCAATCACTACTATTACAAGTTCTTCTTATATTACTACTACTACTACTACTNACTACTTTTACTACTCCTGCTTCTGTTATGTCCTGTTCGACTTTTTCACGAATTTTTATTAAAGACCTTCGGCACTTTATTTTCAATTATACTGCTACCATAACAAGAAAATTAATTTACTTACCTCCAAGAAACGATATATCCCGCATATCAAAATTTGCTTCGTCTGGATTTCAATTCGAATAATTACATTCAACTTCTCAATACAACGAGAACTATTAGATCTACTACTGCTGGTGCTCCTGCTATTTCTATACTCGTTACTACTAAAACAACACATACGATGACTTTTACTATTAATGCTGCTACTACTAATAGTATTTCTAATATTACTAGTTCCACTACTTCTACTATTACTTCTGTCAATTCTCACAAAAAGAGTAACAATACACTTGTTTTAGTTATTGTAGTAGCGGTAGTACTTATATTAGTACGATGACTTTTACTATTAATACTACTACTACTACTAATAGTACTTCTAATATTACTAGTTCCACTACTTCTACTATTACTTCTGTCATTTCTCATAAAAAGAGTAACAATACACTTGTTTTAGTTATTGTAGTAGCGGTAGTACTTATATTAGTACTGATATTACGACTACTTTCACTGTAACTGATAGTTCTATTTACTAGCCTTACACATTGAAATATTATACTACTACCTAATAAATATACTTTTATTACTACTATTACATTGCTACGTGTGTTGCAAGTGTTCAAGACAGGATAAACAACTGATAATTCCCTTGTTGAACAAAGAGAAACAAAATATTACCTCCAGCCAGTTTCCTCCCCAAAATGTCAATAAATCTCAGTTTTAACTTCCTGTCGTGACTATCGAGCTTACATTTCGATGATATGTTTATTACATGCATTCCTTGCCATTACATGTAATTTCGCAGTTGCTGTAAAAGATTTCAGGTAGGGTCTTTTGTGATCACCATGATTAGATGATTGCATTCAATGATTCATGTTCACACTTGATACAACAGATATGCAGATGTCTCTCCTTAACGACATTTAATTACTTAATTCCAGTGACCCCATTTCAAATTGAGTTGATGATTTAAACATCGTTTTCTGTAACTGAAGCAGATACTCAATGGCATATGATTGATACATTTTTTTCCCATATGGCATATTAATTTGTAATACTTTAGTCAATGATTTGTTTTAATATTTATCTTTCTTTTTTTTTGTGGGGGTGCTTTTGGATAAGGAGTATGCCTTATGATATTCTCGTGTCACTTATGTAAGAGTAATAATGACAGTAAATGGTATGATGAAAAAAGCAAGCTCAAACCTAACCATCGCGGCTATGTACTGTATTGATATACGTGACATGTATGCAGAGCATGACTTCAATGTTAAGCATTACCATTATCATGAGAATCCAGTGTATTGGAAAAAATATAAACCGCTTATACAGCTCTGTACATATTTACCAGACTCTTAACTGTCAGTTGTTCAACCTTTTTGTTTTTCTTTTACAGCTAGGAATGTACTTGTACTTGTTCTTGTAATAAATTACGGACAAACGAAGTCGCTAATGCAACATAATCAACCGAAGTATCATTTTGGTCATACGCCAACGTTTTAAAATTTCGATTGCCAAAGGCTCCCTGAAATATTACTTCTTTTCCCCCTCCTTTTCCTATTTGTCATCGATATGTCAAAGTATTCTTCCATCTAACTTAATTATTATGCTTATTGTACTATTTAATTTTGATGACTCATTTTTAAAAGGCATTGCTAACAGACACCATTTTGAAAACGAACATCTTAGTAAAATAAGTTGATTAAATTCCACATGATCTCAGCTTTTGCTAAGATCTTACGCTGTTGTCGGTGTATGAGTACATTTTTGTTATTAAATTATTTGTCAGTAACCACAAAAAAAAAAGAACTTTTGTCTTTGTAAATAATTAGCTGAAAGTGTGTCTTTCGATTGAATCAAAGCTGCTCTCATTGGTAGTGTATAGCATATACTTGAATTGTTGTCTTCGCTCTTACAAAATCATGCCAACTGCTGTACATAATATAAGTAGTATCCGCAGAAAATTTGTAAAAATTATACTTACATTTGTTGTATATACAATGTATCGTAACATTGATAACATATTTAACTTAAGTAAAT
>BEXV01000224.1:110143-127643 GCA_003118195.1 Hemicentrotus pulcherrimus | reverse complement strand
TTTTTTTATAATCAAATATCAAAATTCATGCATTCTTCGTTTTATGGGTTTCTATTTTTCGTCTTGTGTCGAACTGAATTTGAGACGATACCTTTAAAATATCATAAAAGAATAAAAACATGAAAATGCTTGAGAGCAAAAATCCGTTAGAGGCACAGTGCAGGGGTTCTTTCGGCACCAGTAGTATTGAACGTAATGAGGTTTTTAAATTCGATTTGATGGTCCTCTGATTTAATGACGAAAAATATAGCGATTTTTTTTGGAAACGTCACTTCAAGCAAGGCAATTATGACCCTTCTATATGCTGTATTGTCGCATGACGCCTTAATAGACATGAAATTACAAGGAAGCATACAAATGAATTGAGAAGAATGCACGGCATGGATGCATCGGTAAAGGATAATACTTCCAATACAATTTGTTGGGGTAAATACCATCTATAATCTATCCCTCTCTCTCGCTCTCTCTCTCTTTCTCTCCCTCTCTCTCTCTCTCTCTCTCTCTATCTCTCTCTGTCTCTCTTTCTCTCTCTCTCTCTCTCCTGCTCTCTCTCTCTCTCTTCCTCTCACCCTATGTATTCTCTCTCTATCCTGCTCTCTCACATCTCATATCTATGTATCATATTCCTTTTTCCCCATCGGTTCAGACTGATTTGTATCACTATAGTTTTCTCTTGTCTCCCTTTCACTTTCCTATTCCTCTCTCATTGTCTTTTTTATGACCAGTCTGTCTTTTATTTCATGACTTTTTAAGATGTAAAGACATTTCATTACTTTTCATTAAACGTGCCCTGTATGCAGCATAGTATGTGGTATTTGGTTAAATCTATGTTATTACTCCAACTAAATCTTCATAAAAAGATGATAATAAAACTTTTGCCTAAAAAAGATACGTAGGCACACACCCACAAACACATCGCACCCCCACAAAGAAGTACACACATGACTGATGATCGACGTACCATATTGATGAATCAAATTTGGTTTCGGAGGTTAAAATATGTTTTAAAAAATAGACAGTCACTTTATTCAAAGATGCAACTAAATATGCTTTATACAACCTACGCAAGAATGGAAACCCCTCACTCTCCCGGCACCTAAAATGTGACATTTTTTTCTCTTTCTTTTTGTCATGCGAAGCTGAACCTTAATCCAGTGTGTAAATTACATTCGGTGCAATCAAAAGGATCTACGCGTTCTTTGCAACTATATGAATTTTTTTTGATTAGCAAAATAAATAAGCGTGCGTCAAGCATAGTACCTTTTATAACATAATATCTACAAACAGTATTTTAAGACGATGAATTTTCATCCCTTGAAGGTTCACCATGTATTCACCCTTCCTATGTAATCTTGATTCACATTGTCAGACCGTATACACTTGAATGTCATCGGATATGAGAGAGCAAATAACCATGTTGATCGTTATCGATCGGTTGGGATAGAATCAAACCAGGTCCGACTGCTTCTTTCCCTCTAATTAGTGCAATCGCGCAGAAGCCCAAGGGTACCGTTTGTTATGTATTACTACTGATTTGGGATTGCAGTTACACGAGTTTAACGTAAACAGGTCGAAAATAAGTGATTTCCTTAATCTGCGCAGATACTGAGATTCGATCTGAAGGTTCATTCAAATCGGATCCGACAAACGTAACCTTGATAATCGGATGGTAGCCGCAGAGAATGATAGGCAATAATTACTTGGTTCAAAATACTCTTGACGAATATGTTCCGAAGTGGTTATATAAACAAAATCAAAGTCGTCTTCTTCATTTTATACCAACTATCTCAGGGTCTACCATGCTGCACAATTGACCACAAAGAACAACTATCTAAAGACAACTACTATTCAAACAAACACCAAGCGGCAATTACCTCTTGTAAAACTCCGGACCAATATCATCCAGACAGCTTTACCGACCCGCTAGTATATTCGGACAACTGCATTTTAGTTAAGATATAATATCATGAGATAACGGGTAGTTGTCTGGACGGTTCTTGTTCAAGGCTGTTCCCTACATTGTATTCCAAGCATTGCATTTATCAACCATTAAGAAATTGACTTCAAGAAGTGATTTTTGTTTTTGCCTGACAATTTGTCTTTATATGTATGAAGCCATCAATAGGTTCTTCTTCTATAACATTGCAATAAAATGACATTGAAAGTTGAAGAAACAAAAACAGAGATTATAACAGATGGAGTCTCATATCAAATATATCACAAACACCCGTGATTAAATTGTAAGCTGTCTGTTTCTCATTCCGTTACCAAAGAAAAGCTTTCCTCTAAAACATATTTTAGAGGGGATTATTTCGGACAGAAATCCCAGGGAAATCGAGATAGATGCTCCTTCCTTGCTACTCCGCACTTTTAAAGGGCAACGTCAGATTATACTCTTCAATGGTAAAAATACGTTGAAGTACATTATGTTGTATATTTAGTTATCATCTATACGATGATGTAAATGCCCCCCCCCCCATCCCCTCCCCCTCCCCTTCAATAATCATTTAATCCATAACACTCAGCGGAGGAAATGCTTGGGGATGTGTATTTTCAAAAATAGAATTAAAAAAGACAGAATATAAAACACCTTCACCTAGATTATCTCTTGATTTAATTTTTTTTAAAATCAAAAATCATATTACTATTATTACATTTCCTGTATATAGCGATAGAAGTAACACGAAACCCATAACACACTTTGTTTGTGCTTTTGGGGGGATAAATCCATCGTCATTCAATTTGGTGTCGATTGTTATGCCATATACAGGGTATGTTCAGAATGTCCATATCTTACTAAACGATATTATGAAGTCTCCTCAACAGGGAAAAGGGATTTTCTATGAAAATGATTATGAAGACGAGACGAGTCTCTCCATCGAGTTCCAGTCTTAAGATTCGACGGTATTGGATATGGATTATTAATTAAAAATTCAATTTAGCATTTATATCGCAATACACACAAGGGAGGAAATGACCGGATGGAAAACTCCTTGCAGTTCTACTCATCCAAAGGAATCTCCGAGACCACTTGAGAATAAGAATTGCATGTTGACATACATTTTCATACACTGGCAAGAGGCTTTAGCGGGCGGCATCTTGTCCTAGACATGGTATTTAACGGCGGGACGTTTAACTATGTGTGTCAACATCCACCCATTGTTTACATGTCATCTTTCTCATCAAGCCCACGTAATGAAAGTGATATTATGTTTGCAGTGGATGGCACGGATACTAATTGAAAGACTTCAAGACTCTCTAAGAAAAATGCTCTCTTTTCAATTAATATCTGTTCCCATTCAGACACTTTTGCACGGATAGCATCAATGACCCGATGACCGTCATCATACCAGGGAGCTAGGTGAATTTAAGGTCACCTTCCATATTGCTTTTAATTGGATTTATATTATTCAGACAATATAATATGGACATAAGAATGCATTTAATCGTATCGAACTTTCTACAGATATGTTTAGCATCTCCCAGATATTATAAAGGGTTAGTACGAATATTACAAGCAGACCTTTATCAATATTGGAATGGGTGATTTCTTTTCGGAATGCCTCAGTTCACATCTCACGAAGATGATGGTCAATCGTTATAACATGATCACATAGAAAGTATAACGAAATCATTAATACTTTTCATATCATTCTTCGTTAATTATGTGATCAAGAATTACCAAGAATCTTTTGTTTTATAATTTATTTATTACTAAAGATGTTGTTTTTTATCATTTTCTCTCAAATCAAATACATATTGTACAAATCATTCCTAACAAAACTGGATGCATTGTACATTGTACATGATCAAGAATATTGAAGTAAACTTGAGAGAAATTGCCCAAACATTGATACACACACGCACACGCACATACACACACATACACACACATATCTAATCATAATTATAACGATATTATTGATGACCTCTTTTAAAATGGTATAATGTTTCACGCCCTGCACATTCCTTGGAGGGGTAACATGATTGCAAACTGCCTGTTCACGTCAAGCAACACACAAGGGACTACATGAACTGCGTTCAATCTGTAACATAGATCGATTGTGTCAAGCCTACGGCTGTCCTTACTTCACTCACTCCGGGATTTATAATTAATCATGATAGCTCTTTATAGTTTAATGTGAGGTAAACTTACATGATAACAAGTATTAGGACTGACAGCGCCTGCTATGCTTGTGATTAAAAACATTACTCTCTTAGTATGATATCGACTTTTGAAATTAATACTATTTATCTTTATTTAATAAGAATACGGTGTAAAAGTTTCTTGAACCATAAAGCATTTATTATGATTCCATCAATTATTGTCTGCATGCCGTGTGCCTATGGCAAATGCATACATAGCACCATGTAAATCAAAAATTATTTCAATACACGCTTACATGTTTCAATATCTAATGATATTTTGATATTCTATGATATGTTATTATGTGTTTTCTGTCACCTGTGCCAGGTTAAACTGGTTAAACTAATGATAATCCATGGGTTTGTCCTCCCGAGGTAGCTGATAACGGATGAGTAGATGTATCACCCACACACTTTCGATGAACGTACAGACGGATCGCAACACGCGCACGTGATGACTCTCCTACATATGGGAGCTTATTTTGCATCATATTCGAGGGACGAAGCTTTTATAATGAAAATTTATCCCAACCTGCATCTATGAAACTGGGAAGGGGAACTTCAACTCACAAACGAAGATCTCAATCATGTGCTTGGGATAGATGTGAACCAATTATTAGTTTGTTCGGTTTTCAAGGCAGACGCCCTTTACAGACACAGCCTACTAACGTTTCAAGTTAACATGCGTTTTCCTGTAGGTACTTTTAGCTTTGTTTATTAATTTTATTTTCGGGGTTGTTGAATGGAAACTTAAAAATTAAGTAAAAAATGGTCATGACTGGATCTCGAGTCGGTGTGTAACCTGATAGCATTACCGCCGATGCCACCCTCCGTCCCATAGTCGAAGTCATGACTCTACGTGCTCACATCAATGAGACTAGCGTGACATTAGTCTCAATATGAAACAGACTGGATAGAGACAGCAGTCACGTGAACATAATGGTGACGTCATGTATCAACAGCTCTGATAATCTCGTATTGATTTTCTTCCTTTCCGCTCAGACCCGATGTGCATGCCGCTTCTTATACACGTCACAACCCAAGGACACCGCCAACAGAGCCCGACTTAAAGCTGCTAGCTAGCATACCTCCACTAACGGCTCTAGATAATTAATTGCATTTAGGACAATCCGATCGTCGCTTGATATTAATAAAGTAGGTCATTTCTCCTCCCTGTGGGTGAATGAAAGTAGGTAAGGTGAGATAGATAGATAGAATTAGCGATCAGCACGACCAATTGTCTTTCCCATAAACAACAAGTAGGACAGTGTGCTAATAGGAATGCTCAATTTCAATTTATCAAAAAGTATGCAGGGAAAAAAGCAAAGACAGAACAGTAGAATTAAATATGTCATATCTTTTAAAGGTTCAAAATACACAGTATATTTTACACCTGTATTTTGTTTACTACGTAGGTAAAAAAATTATGCACAAATGAAATTATTGAAACCACAGAACATGTACGAAATTACATAGATCTTCTCATTTTTTTGTAATGGAAATACATGGAACTAAATTATTGTATTAATTCAATTATTGTAAACTTTGATATCTATTTCCTTTGCCCCTTCTTAGTTTAAACTGTAGATTTGTTAATTTTACTCTTGTTATTCTTTATCTCTTTATTTTCGTTAATTACCGACCCTTAAATCATCTATTGCATTTTACTAAATCCATCACCAAAGCAATCGAATATTGTCGGGCTATAACTTTAAAGTTCAACAATTTATAGATAAAGGGTTGTTTGCACGGATTTTTTTTCTGTTATTACAGCTGTGTTTACAGCGGCGTTATTCATATTTAATTTTACTAAATAGTCAATTACTATATTAAATATATAAAGCGTTTCGGACTAAAGACGCTTCACCGGTGGACTATTTGAAATATCCCTGTCTGACTACGCCTCACGACCTTATTTGTGTACTTCTTTAGAAAATCAAACTCGCTGTCGTCGTTTTGGAAGTGGGGAAGCAATAAGTGTACTACTATTATTTTTACTCTGGCGTTGAAGTTGTTTCGCCTTGGATCGATCTTTGCTGATTCTACATCTTCTATTTTGTGAGGACATCTCGTTTCCATCCNCCTTACCAGTGCGCGCGCACACACACACACACACACACACTATCTCTCCCTTCCTATCTTTCTCTCTCTCTCTCTCTCTCTCTCTTTTAGTCTTACCCCTCTATCTCTCTTCTCTGTCTCTCTTCCTTTCTCTCTCTCTCTCTCTCTCTTCCACTCTCTATCTTTCTCTCGCTCTCTTTCTTCTCCCACCTCATCTAACTCTCGCTCTCTCTCTCTAACCCCTCCCCTCCCTCTTTCTCTTTCCATCTCTCTCATGTTCCAATTACTAATGAAAGGAGATCGTACTTAAACTTCTATGTAGATTATTGAAATAAGCTGTGTCTACTGACATCAAATTATCAAAGCCAAAAATCATTACTTTTCTTTTGAGAGTGTCATTTAATGTCAGCGTACACTGTGAGTACAATGTTCTTTGGGGGGGGGGGCGTTCGGTACTTTCTGGTATAATAATTATATAAGTTTAATTAGTATCACCATCGTTTATTGATATTACTTCATGCGGTGTTTTGTCGCTTTTAGTAAAAACCTGAATTTATTTTATCCCCTGAATCACTCCTTGCCAAAATAATCTGTCTCTCCATACACAAGAAGACCCGGAAAATGACAAAGGGGTAACTGCATGCTTGTATGATTCTCACAACCGGGTGAGGGGTAATTCCTGATGAACCTGCATACCATCATTTTCATATAACCTAAAACGTTTTTTTCTGAAACATATTGAAGGCTTGCATCGTTTGCAATTAACAGACCTTAGACTGCATGAAGGTCGTAGACTTCGGAAATCGATGTTAAAGCTAGGGGCTTAAGTGTCAGATGTGGCACAACACATCAAATTTACGTCAGCATATCTTAAATTATATCCAATTTTGTATAACTTTGTCAGACTATATACCCTTTTGAGGGTGAATTTTGCATTCGATGGCAAGTTCCACAATTATGAATTATTTCTACTATTGTGCTTCTATAAAATTGTGGCTTTTTTGCTGACAACCTACATGTAAGTTTAACAGCAAGTTGGTCCGGCGACGACCATTTAAAACTGTTTTAACTTTGCATAGTGCCGTCGATTAAAGAGAGAAAAAAGTAATTCTCTTTGAAACTGAGATCCCAGACAATTTAGGGGTAGATTCATCATCTCCCCAGACGTGTCGTAATACACTTCCTATTTCATTTTTCATTGTCTTCCACTTGACGAACAATAACGGGGAGCACTTAGAGATTCTAAATCTACTTTCCTGCGCTAGTCCGGCGGCAAAGGCAGGGGAATACGCCTCTGCTTCATATCTCATACTTTCTCTAACAAATCTTTTACACTCTTAAATGCTTGGTGTTAAGTGATATCCCCATCACTTTACTGATAGCTGAACCAGTCAATTCATCTTCTTTCACTTCCTCATTTTACCGAGGGAACGACAGATAACCCTGCAGCCCCAACTCTGTGAATGCATTTAGACTCTCGTCGACGCTCTTCCACTCACTCCTTCCACACGAGAGTGTGGCGTGTATCGAACAGTTTTGGAACTCTTCAAAATCTAATAGATGAACAATCAGGTTGGTATTCCGGTTGATATCTCAGCGAAGCAAATAGTACGTGTGCTGAGATAAGAAGAGTTTAGGATCAATCATTGCGTAAGGTTTGAAACCATTTAGCTTCAGACCGATCAAGAAAAAAGATCAGGAACAACAAGACTTTTAAAAAAAAAGGTTTTAAAGAAAACTCATTGAAATAGAAGTAATATGGGAGTAGTAAACAAGAATTTGGTAACGTGATTTCATATTTTGTCGAAGGTTTTCTTATCTTTGAAGGCTTACCTAACAATTATCAGGGTCATCTACAAGAACCAATACTAAGCGAGAAAATAGAGCGAATAATTGACCCATCTTAGAGATAGTTTCGAGTCTGAATCTGGAAATAATACGGCTCAACACTCTTGGTGGAGTCGGACGAGTCGGACTGATTGGGTTTGGGCATGAAATAATGACATTATACATGCTGATGCACATGAACCTTGAATACGTCGGGATCGTTTTGTTAAATTTGAGATGCACGGCCCTACGTGTTATCAGTGTCTGTGATATGGTCTAATATTGGAGGCCTATACAAATTGTGCTTCATAATTATCATGAAGTGCCTCAAAAAAGTGAAATCTTTGAGTGACCGGATTTACCTATTAAACTCATTTTCCCCAATAGATATTGACAATCAGACAGGCGATTGGGTTGTAAAAATCATGGGATCCTCACTGACCTGAAGTTGTAAAACTATGATTGCCTGCATGAGCTAAATCCAGCATTTTGTTTTAGAATTTCAGGCAATGTTTATGAGTCACTTTAAAGATATAGTTGAGTTGTTGTCATGCAATTGCATCACGAAGGAGCGGTGTGGAATCGATCAGAAAAAGTTGATCGTGTAGGTATTGGTGTGTGCTGCAAGGTTTTGGAGTCATCAAAAAGAAATTTTCGCCCAGTACACAGAGAAATGTACATGTGACTACAAAAACATGTGGAATAAAAATCAGGCCTCATTTTTAAGTTGTTACCTGTTTTTTTTATAATATGAAGGCATTTGAAGAGCCATGCTTTTCAGTAAACTTTTGTTTTCTTTGATGTTCTTCCACACTTGCATAATAACAATGATAACGCGTAACAGTGTGAAGCAGATCTCGGACTGGATTGGAGAGGTACTATGCATGCGCTTTGAAAGAGGTAGTTATAGTCTAGCAATCCTTCTCCTTTCCTCAAGTACACCCCATCTGAGATCTATCAACATGTAAGTAACACTATCCTGCCTGCCATAGCCATTCCTGACAAACCTGGCAGCCCTTCTTTGCACTGCCGGAACTCGGGATAGGAGGCCATTGGTATGGGGATCCGAGACTGACGAGGTATATTTCAATGAAGGTCTGACAATGGAGCAATAAGCCTAAGGTTTAATTTCTTCTATACACTTGTTCAAATTACGTTTGACAAAGCCTCGAGTTTAACATACAACCCTAAATAATAATGCAAAGAGATAATCGTAATGTTAAGGTCCCTATGAAAACAAGAACATCCATTGAATGAACCCTCCAAATCAACAGAAAGAATAAAAATGACGATAAAGCATAATCAAACACATACAAAGCAGTGTGAAGGAAGGCATGGTTGGCACCGCCATCTCTAAGCCGCTTATTAGCGGGCAGCCAGTCAAAGAAATTTAATAGAATTTTAGAAGTTAATCTAATACGTTGTGTGCATGGTTAGTACACTTTTTCTTTAATGTTGCCATGGTAAAAATCGGATTAAGTTTTATTTATATAGTGTGTTTGAAGCATCAGAAACACAATTTGATAAAGCCAAGCTAATTCTAGTAATCATATCAAGATGCCTGGTGCAGTGATGAGTAAGGATTAATAGAATAGAATACTCTTAAAGAGGAAATTTTAGCTGACTGCGAACTATTACTAAATGTAGAGACTGTTGCATCAAACAATTTTAAGTTTAATAAGGCTTTGAGGACAATAATTGAGTAAACTGCTTTGTGTTGATCAAATAAGTGATTATGAATCAGTTATGCCTTTGAAAGTGATCTTCCAACGGCATGAAGCACAGTTAATTACTGATAATGATACAAATATCTGGGATTTATAAGGCGCAACATCCTCTTAAGAATTTATTGCTAAAGGCGTACTGGTGAAAATATGAAAGGAAATTAACATACTCTTACAAAAATTTAATATAACACAAAAAGAAAGAAAAAATCAGATCACTAAAAGCAAACTGGAAAAGATAAGTTTTTAAGGTTGCTTTTGAAAGATTCTCTTTAAGCCACACAGTTAATCTTTCTGTGCCACATTGCATTTACCGTGGGAGAGATATATCAAAAGCTTCGAAATGATTTAAATGTTTCCGGTTCAAGTTGTTAAAGGGTTATCATGAGCTACTGAGTACCAGAAGTTGGGTATTTTGCTTGTGTTGAAAAGGCAATCATTCCGTCAAGTGATGCCTGTTGTTTTGTGAAAAAAAATGTCTATTTGGCAAATGGCCGGCTGTGCGTTTGAGGCGAATGAATCTGTATACGTTTTAAATTAAGTTCACTCATATTAAGTCCTTTTTTTTAATATTAAGCTCCGTTTTTAACGTGTTATCGTATTTTATACTTCTAGCTATATTAATTGATCTGATTTAGTATTTTGAAGATGAATAAAGAAATTATGAAGTCTTTTAAATTTGATGATTATGTATTTCAAAAATACATTGACAAATTTTAAAGTAGAACTGAACAAGCACGATTCAAAATAATTATAATGTCGATTGAATACTCAATTACTCATATTGATATACTGGTGGCTACCAATATTTAAAACAGAAAAATACATCTAATGAAGAATGTTACGAAAAACTTCAAAGTCTATAAACCTAACGCTCCATATTCATGGTCTAGTAGACAGATGGATTACAACTAATGTCAATTAGCATTTACACAATCCAATAAGTACTATACTATGATTGGCGTGAACATTTAACATGTAGGGAGTCATTACCATTTTAGTGTTTCATAATGGATATGCCATCTGTCTCTTTATGCCAAAAATGGGTCCAACTGTTCTCAGATGTGTAGATGCCACGTATTAAAGCGATGTTATTCAAATGTTCAAATAAATAGTATAATGATTATAATAAGGTAAGATCATTCACATGACCCGTGACAACAAATATGAATAAATTCAAACGGTGGACACTAAAATATATATGAAGCTAAAGATGATACAACAAAGTTATGAGAACCTGAATGGTGGTTTTGTAAAAGAAAATATTTCGTGTTTTGCGGAATGAAGTAGTTTTTTAAAAACAAAATGGTGAATTATTCTTCTAGGTAGGAGTTGTGTCGATCATGTGTAAGAATTGAAAGACAAGGAACCAAAATATAAGGGAAAGCACCTTCTCAATGTTTAATAAGCGATTTATAAGAAATTTTAAAAAAAGATATTCGTCCGATTCTGGGAAAATGAATGATTTATCAAAAATATTGCAATTTCGCTTCTCAGATAATAATCCGTCCGGATGTTTATTCAAATGGAAACCAGCGCAAGATGCTGAAATACGGAATCGTTTCCCATCAAAACATTGATTTCAGTTAGCCAGACATCTTTCCTCTTGGTGCTATTTTTGTTTAGCAGCTGTTCAGAAATATCAGAGAAACTAAATCCTTTTAAAACACACATCAACCGACTCAACAGGCTATATCGCCATTGATCAAATGAGGTACATTCTTTGACGACAGCAGGTTCCGTGAAGCATTTTTTAATTTTTTTTTTTATTAAGACACTAAATTCTGAGTTTCTTATATCTGAACAGTTATCTCTGAGCACCTCGCTTCACGAAACAGGTACCTGACAGAAGATACATAACAAGATATTAAAAGGATTTCAAATGTAGGTGTTGTGAATTTCATCATTGTTTAAGTGTATATTTCTGTTTTTCTCAGTTCACTTTGCTGATTCTTCGGCAAAGTCAGCAGTCGATCACTAACATTTAAAAAGCGTTGCATATGTGCAAAGATCGATGGGCAATTGAACATTTAAAATATAGGGCGATATCGATTGTCATAATATCGCTAAAAATAGATTCAGCTTTCACGAGATTAAAATACTATCTGTAGGATAACCAACCACGACAATTCATAGTTAAAGATAACAAATGCATTAATACTGTAATCGCATTACATTCATCGTATTATCCTATATATCGCAGTACGTTACCATGAGCTTGCCTTGCATACAGTCAAGATGACGGAGCGTTGCTGTTGAGGGCTCTGATAACAGAATTTAAGACACATTATTTGTTTTCCATTACATTTCGCTAACCCAGGAGAGTTCAGTCACGTATTGCACTGTACGATGAACCGTCATACTGGAAATCTCCCAAGTTATTGAGAGATACCTTCTTAATCTACTCAGCGTTTCCCTTCTTATTATAACTTATTGGGGGTAATGTGACCTAAAAGCCAAGCCGGTTGATTAAAAGGGGAGAAGGTTCGGTGCAATTCATGCGCATAAATTGATTCCGCTCATTTCAAAACCTTAACGATTACGTTAGGCTTGAGGCGCCGTTGAGGAGGTAGTAAGGGGTAGATAAATCTAGCCCCCTTTCTCATCCTTTGTGCCAACAGGTACCGTGCAAATGATACATAAGGCATTTAATATCATGCTAATGGGTACTTAAATAAATGTGAGTTGAACTTGGAAGAGGGGAATATTGGCGTTTAACTAAAGTAGAAGTGTGGTGTTTCGGTCAAATGTGTGCCTCTTTTCTTCTCAGATCCGCCCCTCTTTCTGACCATCCCGTCGCCCGCTTCCTCCTCCTCATCACTCCCCTCTTACAAATTATCTTTCTTCTTATTCTCCTCCTGCATACGGGATTGAAGATTCCTGTAGGAGTTTAGCGGCGGTCTCTTTGAGATGGTCAGTAAGGTTGCCCTGGGGAGCTTTACACCTTTGTACGAAGCAAGATGAACTATTGTTAATGGTCGTTTAGGTCGTGAGGGGGAAATGTATGAAAAATATCACTAAAGGAAACCAACAATATGAACTTGAACATGAACTTTATTTTCCACTTTCAATGGAAAAAAAACATAAAAACTATTCAACACTTAGATGCATATCGACAACCATGAAGAGAATATTATTCAGATTCGTTGATAAATTTCCATTTACCTATGACAAAACATAGAAAATAATTATTTTCATGAAAACATTGTGAAAAGTGGGTGTACTTATAGGACGTACATTAAAAATGTGTGTACACTCACTATGATACTGTTTTGGTTTACTAAGATTTCTCGGGTAGTTGGAGTTAATGTTTGGATGAAAAGCAGAAATATTGTTAACGTATTCACGATGTAGCATTCGAGTCGATGAAAAGATTACGATGTGGAAGAGACAATAACGTTCTGAAAAGACAAGGGGGTATTACAGCAAAGTTCTGTGGACAGAAGATTGTCATATTGTGAATAAGAATAGGAATTAAGCGGAATAGAGAATCAACGTTGAAGAAAAACAGTATACACGTAAAAGGTGGTAATTTAAAACAAAAATGCCAGATATATGTAGCTTTATTGGTCAGCAGCCGGGCAAGGAAGCGTTAGATAAGACAGTGAGTAATGAGAAAACTGTAATGAGGAAATGGTAATAGTTTGTCATGAGTTCTCTTTTTTTTTTTTAAAGGTTTATGAGTTAAAAGAATAACAAATGAGAAGGACATAATAACATGAAGGTGAGAAAAAAAGAGGAGAGTTTAAATAGATAGTAACGTAACAAGGAAAACACAAGAGAAGGCATTTTTTTTAAAGAGATACAGAGGAAGACAAGGAAACAGTCTGGTAAACTAAGTGTAGGGGAGTGAAAAAGTAGGGCAGGGTGGAACGACCGATAATGCGCATGGAAGCATCATTCTGTTTCATGGAAAGGTGGGAGAAGGGTAGGCCTAATGGGAAGCGTAGTAAGAAAGAATTAAAGGGATCTTGCAATGTAGGAATAAGATGCAACCTTGGGCGATGACTTCTATTACTACAATGACCACATTTGACAAGGAAAGGTCATTGGAAGGAAGAGCGTGTTATCCAGAGGCATTATATTGATGTTCTACCTGATAGCTCGATTCGGACGACTAGCAATAGGCACAAAGACATTTATCTGCATGAACCACATGCAAGTAGATCTCGTACAGCGGATCATAGGCACGATTCACGCCTCCTTGGGTGCCTAGAAAATCAATTTAAGTCAGGGTCGAGGGTCTACTGGGAGGAGTCCTACAAAACTGAATACATTGGTCTTCCCTCTGTTGGTCGAAATTTGTGCCTGTCTGTAAGAACTTTTTTTTATATCTGTCATCCTCTGTCTGTCAGTTTTTGTGCGCCTTTGTCTCTCTGCCGTCATGTCATATTTGAACCAAAACCTTGGACTTCAAGTTGTCCTCCCTTACCAGTGCGCGCGCACACACACACACACACACACACTATCTATCCCTTCCTATCTTTCTCTCTCTCTCTCTCTCCCACTCTCTATATCTTCCTCTTTCTATCATAATGATTTGTGTAATGTATTGGTATCATTCCGAATGTATGATGTATCCCTCCATGCATGTGTCATCCTATCTATTAAAGTGGGTAGTTCTGTCTGTTTCTCTCAGCATTTCTGGCTCTATTTCTCTCTCTCTCCTTTGTCTGTGTGAATCTGTCATATTTATCCCTTTCTCAGCGTGTCTACCTGGGCTTCTCTCTCTCTCTCTTTCTCTCTCTCTCTCTCTTTCTCTCATACACACACACACACTCTCTGCATTAGTTTCACCTTACTTATTTGTTACCTCAACAAGAAATGACATATAGAATTCCAAGAATCTTCGATCGGATAGCGATGTCTACGCGAAACAAAATAAGATTTTAAAACAGCATCATAAAATCCAGTCCACTAAACGAGAAAATATCAGCACTAATCAAGTGACATTTGAACCATTAAGCATCCATTATAAGAAGTAACAGGATGAAATTTGAGCGTGGGGGAGGAGTAATTGTAGGGCAATTTGGAGATTATCTTTTGGTGCGAATGTTCTTTCGACTTTCATCAATGAGCACGTTGACCTAACACGATGGACTCATGTTTTCTTGAAATGCATGTACTTTATTCACTTTCCCAATAGACACTATCCCCTTGTATTGCCTATGACATAAGATTACACTTTGCGTAGTGCATCTTTACATTGTCAGTGTTTCTGATTTGATTTCAAATGTGACTTTAACATTTCGTCAAGAATATAATGCCGCGTTTATCAAACAGTTATACATTATTTGGCATAAAAAGAAAAGACAAAATTTTCAGATTTGTTCAAATTCGACCGTCCCCATACATTTGAAGCCACCGGCCAGTTCATTCATTTTGAATTCCTTATTATAATTTTTCACCCTAAAGCTACCTTGTCAATATGTTAATTTTACTAGTTGAATGCTTGTTTTTTTGGGGGGAGGGGTCGTTTTGTGGGAAACATTTATACAGCGATGGTCAAACTTGGCAAATAGCTTTTGTCAAACGGGGATATTTACCAGAAAATAATTATTTTTTTAAAGTATGCCTTCCTCAAATGCTACGGTCCCTACATATTAGGAAATGGCCTGTTGATTCATTATGAATTCTCATTTACATAAGGGTCACTTTGACCGTGAAGCTAGATTGACCCGGTCGATGCCGGGGTCACCTAGCTCCTCTGGCGTCTTAAACTTTCCGGAAATTGTTAGCCATGTTTTCATTATAAAACCACAAGCTTGGTATTAACGCTTGGAAGAAGATTGCGTTAATTTTACCAGAACAATGTTTTGCCCGAGAAACTTCGCTGTAACACTTCTTCAGTGGAAGGTGGAATTTTTACAAACAATTTTTTGCTCCGTCTAGAAACAATTTCGGTAAATGTATGGATCGTGGTTGTTCTTTGAAACAAACTGAAAAGTGACTGGCTGACCTTTCCAGCAGTCAAACGCAATAGGGATTTTCCTTTTTCTGTGGTCAGAACGCGGGAATAAACTGCAGATAGGATAGCAGTGGCGTTTAATTTTCTACAGATTTTAGAGTGATATATTGACTCCCCACGGTCTATACTTTAGAAGCCTATTTTCGAGAAGATACCTGATCCCCAATGAGAACACAGCTATTGATTTGTAGGGTTTTGCACGATTTTGGCTACGAGGGAAATAAGTGGTTCCCAAGAATGCCCCCCTATCATTCTCTCTCTCTCTCTCTCTCTCTCTCTCTCTCTTTCTCTATATCCCTATCTCTCTCTCTCTCTTTCCTGTATCTCCCTTCCTGCCATGTTTCTTTTTTGCTCTCCCCAAGTATCTCTTTTCTCTTTCATCAGTTCATTGTCGTTTTCTACCTATATCGCTTTCCTTCTCTATCTTATTTATCTATCTCTGTGTTTATCTCTGTTTCTCTATCGGTGTCATTTTCATCGTCCGTCTCCCTGTCTCATTGGTTCTCACGTTTTTGATCCATTTCAATCTTTCAATGTATATCTATTATTATTTCTCCCTTCTTCCATATTACCGATTTTTTTTTCACCTTTCCTTTCCTCAACTAATTGTTTTCTCTTTCCTTTTATTGTTATCTCTGTACTTTTATACCCAACTCTCTCTCTCTATCTCTATTTCCCTCTATCCAGTTCGTTAGAGTATCCGTCCCTCTATTCATACCTCCGTATTCCTCTGTTGTCCTTTAGTCTTTCTCCTTCTCCTCCCAATTTTCTTTTTTCATTTCATGTCTTTCTCCTCCCAATCTATTTTCGTTTTGTCTTTCTCTTGCCAATCCATCTTCGTATCGATCAATATTGAGGTCGAAGGGTGAGATTAAGAGGTGCAACCCCGGGGAATGGAAACACTTCGCTTGACACCATTGATTAAAATCTGATGAACTTGGCTACTCTTGCACCTTGGTGCTACTCATGAAAGGTAATTTCTGTTGCAAATTGAAATAGTGACCATAATAATATCTTTAAAGTGGCCCTTTTAGCTTAAATTGATTAATTTAAATTGATAAAAAAAAGACTTCGTGAAAGGTTCATTGAATTTGAATAGCAATCGTAGATACTTACCATTTTGAGGAGGCGCGATAACTCAGTCGGGAGAGCAGTGGTCTCGTGTTCCGGTGACCCGGGTTCGAAAATAACCACCACCACATTCATTCATAACTCACCATTTCGAGACGAACCCATCCCTGCGTACACACACGCGCACGCACACGCCCATTCACAAACCCACACACATACGAACCCGCCCTTAAACACCCATTAGAGAATTGGGAATCGATGCGATAACAAAGATATCCTTGCAATTGCTGATTTTCGCCATTAAAAAATATATATCTTTGTATTACGGCGTAATTATTTACGGCGTTTTTACGCAATAATACGGCGTAAATACCAGGTGCCCAACCCCCGCCAGATCCGTACAACATGATTGTACGGATCCATAGAGGCTTAAATAAGCCACATTATTATGATTAATGACCCTTATGAAATATGCATTTTGTATGATGCTCCCTTTGCAAAGTGAACTGGAATGATTTAGTGTACTTGGTAAATTACAATACGCGTATCAGCGTAATTGGAGAGGTCAAATCGCCTAATGTATGTAGTTATGGTAGTGTATTCATCTTGCTGCGCTAGTGATGCAAGTGATTCAGCGAATCCGGGCGTGGGTTATTTTCAGGCGCGTACGCAGGGGGAGGGTTTGAGGGGTTAACCCCCCCCC
>BEXV01000224.1:94712-109621 GCA_003118195.1 Hemicentrotus pulcherrimus | reverse complement strand
TGCGTACGCCACTGGTTATCATGATGCAATATCGTTAGGTAAAATACGCGCTTTAAAGTGTATAATCGATCACACAACAAGGAATACATGTCATGTTGACAGAGTAAAATCGGAAATGATCTTAAAATGTGTTGAATAAGAAATACTGACATTCTATTAATTATATCGTATTCCATTTTGGTATATCAATAACTGAATCTGGTTTTGTTTGATCAAATCAAACATGTTATGCACCTAACAGCATATTTCCCGGCTTTGATTGATAATTTAGAATGTGCAGATGAATTATTTTCCTAATTCTTCTTTATTTCTAATAATGGCATGTTAAATAGATTTTCACAACCCCACCTTCCGTGCACATTTTTCCCTTTCTTTCTTTCTCTCCCTCTTTCTCTGTCTTTCGAATGTGATTTTTTGCAAGGTTTCGTTCTCTTGACTGAACATCATTTTACCAGGCCTCATGAGCATGCGCCGCACCGGGAAGCAAGAACGTGCATTTTCTCGAGTTACGTGCTGTCTTGTGTAAAAAGCAACATGCATTCTCCGATATCATCATTGGTTTGCGACCACATAACAATATACAGAGTAATGCATTTTCACACGGTTGCAGTACAAGGCTGCATGCGTTCCAAAACAATGTCGTCTACATGGTAGCAGAAAATTCCATTTTACATTTTTTTAAAACGCACAATTCTTTCTCCTTTTTTATCAAATCTTATTCTCCGCATGGTTTATAAATGACACTGGTATCTGCTAACCAATTCCAGATCATGAGAAACGGAATCTATGACGGCAATTAAATTCCTTTTGTTAAAAGATAAAATGAGAAGGAAATGAAAATCTTATCGCGTCAAGACAGTCGTTCCTATTAACTGAAATAATACTTACTTGAGGGTCAAACATCCTGGTGATTGATACTCTCAGATATTTCCCGATTATCGTGATCGTTGTTATGCTAAGAGGATCTGGTAACCAGGAAAGTATCGTTTCGTAAAATGAAATCTCTATATTGCTAGTTCTACGCCAATATTTATCCCGAATTTTCAAATTAGTAAATTCAAATTTATCCTGGTAATTTACTTATCATCCCTGGTATTACTTTACGGCAATCACAAACTACAGTGATGAAATTCTACGTCAAATAGTGCATTGACATTTTATTCGCGACGTAGCACTAAATGATTGGAGCTTCGTATCTAAAGAAAGAATGGCAGCCCGAGTTTAATTTGGCTTGAGATTTTTTTTTTTGTGTGTGTCCAACATTTTACTCCCTAGTTTGGAATTTAAAAGACTACCAGTACTGTATACGACCATACTACTCATACCACTACTTCTACTACTCCTACTACGGCTACTTCTACTACGTTTACTAATTCTACTTCGTCTGCTACTACTTCTTCTACTACTTTAACTATTAGTAATAACTTATGCCTAGGTCACATTTGCCGCGGCGGCAGTGCGGTCTACAATATCTAGGGCCAACAGCAATTATAGGACCGCGGTCACACACGGTTACGCGGTCACATGTTAGGGTGGCTGCACTGCGTATTTTGAATTTGTGGAGACGAAAAATATGCAAATGCCGTAAAGCCTTTGAAGTGATGACGCACCGTCGCATTATTAGGCGTCCCTGCGGCAGCCGTACCTTTTTGACAAATACTAAGGCAGACGCAATGTAGCCGCAAGGTGCCCGCAAGGTGCCCGCAAGGCGACCGTGCGGCCAGACTGATGCTACTGCTTCGACCCTGGAGTATATAAAACGCAAGGCTACCGTACGCCCGACGTACGGTCGCCGTGGAACCAATCTACGGCATGGCTACGACGTGTCTAATCGCTACGCCCTAGGGTGACCCTAAGGCACCGCCGATCTTCTGCAGCCGTCGCAAGTATCTTCGATTTCGGGGGCGTAAGGCCACCGTATCCTAGTCGTAGAGCAAATGTGACCTAGGCATAACATTCCGAAAATTAGAGCGTAACTGCGCTCTCAATTATGGCGTAAATATGCCCGAAATAGGGCTTTATAACGCCGTAATGAAAAGAAATAAAATTCTTGGTGCGATGACTAAGTGGGAGAGCAGTGTTCTCGTAACCACGAGTTCCTAGGTTCGAAACCAAATTTTTGCTCTTGTGTCCTTTGGTAAGGCTTTAATCCTCATTTTCAAGTCCTTTGGAGAAGAATTAAAGCCGTATGTCCCCTGCTTGTATATTTACAGGCACTTAATGCTTTCTTGGAAGTCAGGTAAAAATACTCATCGATCATCATCATCAGCGAAATTAGCCAACGTATATCGTTGATCTCCTGGAGCCATCACGATGTGGTTCAACTTTAAGCATCCCTTGCCCACACTTTCTTTGAAATCCCCATGGCGTCGCCGTGGACCCTTCTTAACCCCGTGACCTAGAAGTCTGGGGCAAGCTTATTGTGACGTAATGCCCATCATGGGCAGCGCAGCACTGCATGATCTCCTAAGAAGAGTTGTGATGACATTCAAATTGACAATATGCCTGCTGTTCTTAGAACAACCGTTAGCTATGAAAACAACAATTATCCTCCTGAGGAGGACCCGCTAGACTCGGATAAGCCACTGGGGTTAGAAAAAAAACGACTAGGAACGCTAAATCTTCTTCAAAGCATAACGAAATGTATGTATACTAATTGCATATTATTGGGTTAGGATGAGGCCATCTGTGTAAATTCTCAGTACTTCAATTTATGAAATTGATGTTATATATCCTAAGACAATTCATAAAAAACGATCAAGTATAAAGCTTTGAATTCAAAATAGAGTGAAAAATATACCCCACCCCCTTGCCCTTCTCTTTCCCTAACCTACATCGCCTTCCATCTCTTATAATTATATCACATTTCACAGCAGTATGTCTGACTGGTATTTCTTTTTTACACCTTCTCAGGAAATTCGACCACTGTGGTCTAACTGTGGCTGAAACTAAACTGACCATGGCCTCAGGACTGATTTGATATACCTATAGAAAATAAACAGCTGCTCATTCAGTGAAATACTTCAGGTTAATCATTCCCTTTGCCTGAGCAGCACGTATTTATACATGGACCTACGTCTATGATTTAATACTGACATAAGTGCTTGTTATTGGGATTCATTATTGACGGGCGTACAGGTCTTCGGAAAACAATGAAGATTAATAAACGATTGATTACAAATTATTAACAGATTGACAAGTTAAAAAATGACATGGATATCATCATCTTAATTGATATCGGGGACATCCCATTGTTTTAGTTGGGTCGGGATACCAACAAAAAAACAGTCAGGTCATCAAGTAGCTACACTATTTGCTTTTAAAAATAACACAGTTATAATTTCCGACTAGTTCGAGAGGCGAATGGCTCATTGATTTGAAGGCTGTATAGTTTTGTTTCCAATCCTTTACTCGGTCCGCCTGTCATATTGAACTTGAATAATTATAGAAATACAAAACATCGCCTGCCTTACCGGCCGATAAGTACATATTTGTGATTCTACCGACCGACGTCGTTTCAGAACAACAAATGATTTGAATCTTAGCCGGAGACGGACAAGATGCACGCTTGAATATAAACACGGAAAGAAAGATTCACGACACGCTTTTAATTCGATATGTTTAAAGGGCACCTTCAATTTTGTAAGCTATAACTCGGCGCCAGGTGAGTGCCTTGAAGTGTGCCTCGTTCTCACTCTCTCACCGCGCCATTTATTTTGTGGGTCAAACAGACGATCGATCAGAAGAACTTGTGGAGGATCGGTAGCGGTCAATTTTAGGAAAAAGAGATGCCGAACGTTTTTCCTTTGATTCTAGTTGTGTTAGTTCAGTTGAAACGTATATGATGCTAATAACTGACGGCATATATATGTTTATTTCTATATACTCACAAATAAATCTATGTCAAACAATGAATCTATAAATAGAAATATGAAAAGGAGGTACAACATATATTTACTAATCATTCCAAACGCAATGTAATGAACGTGACTTACGGAATAATAGTTATCGATAATTCTTCTTTTTTGTGTGTGCACAAGATGAGATAATAGAGGTAAAGTGAAAGATTGAAAGAACTCCAAAGAAGCATGTAGAGGGCACGGGTAGAGAAAAGACGTAAGGAAAGAAAGGGGAACAGGGTAAAGGTCACATTATGCATATAAAAGTGTAGATGAACTGGTAATCAAAAAGAGGACCGGTTCACCTACGCGAAGTACACGCCAATCATAAAATACTGAGAGAGAGAGAAAAAAAAAAGAAGAACGATAATAAGGATAATTTTAATAACGAAAAAAAGGTATATTTGTATTGCTATCAAATTCATTGCAGGGGATGCTCAAAAACTGTATAGTTAATATACCTGGATTTACCAATGAAAACCTATGCAATGCAGCTGAAGAAGCTTTATGTTTTCCCCTGTATACTAAATGACCCCGAACCACGTGACCCCCAGCCGGCGTCGTGCCCACTCAACCACGATTTTGCATTATATAAAATTCATTCATAACGCAATATATTGACATAACTGCTAGAAGTCATGACTTATATTGATCAACACTGTGACAAGGAAACTGTAATCGATAACACGGTCACTTTCATCCATACATATAGAATCAGCGATATAACAAGCAGGTTGATGTAGTATATCAAACATAGCCCATTTCATAAACACAAGATACAAAGTCATTTTAAATCTATTGATTAGAAGGGGAAAATGCAGTCATCCCTTAAAAACGCCGTAGAGCATCGACTATTTTATTTCATTTTAGATGTGAAATAAAATATACATCAATGAAGAAGAAAAGGCGTTCTTCTGATTTTGACGACGTTTTAGAATGAATTTAAATCTGCCAATCTCCTTTGGGTGTGTGTGTGTGTGTGTGTGTGTGTGAGTGTGTGTGTGTGTGTGTGTGTGTGTGTGCAAAGCATATTTGATAATTGAGAAGACATGTACGGGGCTACAGTGACGGCCATAGTGACCAGATGAACTTGGCAGCCTTTGGGTCGAAGAGTTGATAATCACTTTAATGTATAGAGCTAAGCAAGAGACCTCCGGTATATAGACGTGTTTATTTGAATTGAGAAACTATCCATAATTCATTAACTTTCCAATGTAAACGGCTGAAACGAGTTAAATGTTATTGGGTTACCGCACGAAGCCTCTAGTATTTCGGGACCATAGTCGATAAGAAAGCTGCAGGCCGAATGAGAGAGCTAGCGCGTTCTTCTTTTGGTGTTCGACCTATACTCAAACAGCAATGCCGCCAGCATGCAGAAACGTTGTCATTTCGCGAACTGCTTCTTTCGATGTGCTTTTAAGCCAAATTGCAAGGTTCATTATCATCTTGCTCCACCTAAGTGTAAGCGAAAATTGGGGCAAGGAATAAGACAGTAATAGGCCTGGAAAGACAAGGGTTGTTATTGGCAGCTGTATCAAGATGTGAGAGGGAAGGATGGAGAAAGAGAAAAGGAGAGAGAGAGAGAGAGAGAGAGAGAGAGTATAGGTGGAATTGTAGATATAGGTGAGGAAAAAGAAAGGTGGAGAAAGAGGAAGGGAGACTATGACAACATTCGTCGGGTAAAGGGGATAGACGGTGAAGGATTGGCGGAAGTATAAGGGGGAAATATAGGTGAGGAAAAAGAAAGGTGGAGAAAGAGAAATGGAGATTATGACAACATTCGTTGGGCAGAGGGAATAGATGGTGAAGGATTGGCGGAAGATTAATGTGACTTTTAAAAAGAGTTAAGACAGATTCGAAATTAAACCCCAGACTTGCAAAGATGTTTCTTCATAGCCCCATCCCTCGATGATATGTTTTGTCCCCGTTTGCATTTTTGTGTGGATTTTTAATCTATCCCTCATTTAAAATGCAGGTTTTTCTTCGTGTGTGTTTTATGTTTGCCTTTTGTCCTTTGTTTTCCACTAAGAAAACTGTCAAGATGGTTTGTTACTATATATTAATAAGCGATATGGCGGATTTACATCAAGTTTTGCATTATGAAATAGTGTAAGAAATACCAACTATACGCTTTACACTTTTAGAAGAAAATGAAACAGAAAATGTAGTTAGAAGGGGCTTGGTATTTTCTTGTTCTACTTCGATTGTAGATTATATATCAGTTAAACATTCGGGTATAATATTTGAAATATATTTGGGACAATCAATTTTGCCTAGGGAGAAACAAACTAGATAGCATTTACTTATTTTGTTGCTTGGGGATTAAATTGACAAGGTTTTATATATCACCTCCGTTTCTTTGTTAGTCAATTCACGCAACACATCCATATTTCCCTCGGGGCCTTTCGATCTAGTTTTGTTTCCCCGTTACAAGTCATGTTCAGGGTTAGCTTATGAATTCATTCCCACATGTTTGTATCGAACGATTTACCATAACTTGGATTTGTATTAATTCCAGACAATCCAAAACTCTGTATAGAACCTTTGACTTTCAAATTCATTCCCTTCTTAGAAAATGCATATGACTGACACGTGTGTACTTCGATAGAGAGTGGGACGTTACAACAGTATTATGGTTGTGCATACAGCATATTTTCACTCATTATTTTAAACGCAGTCTTCAAAGTCCTGTCCATCACATTGGGTGATGATGATAATGACAAACGATGATGACGATACTACTACTACTACTTCTACTACTACTACTACTCCTACTACTAGTACTACTACTACTACTACTACTACTACTACTACTTCTACTACTACTTCTACTACTACTTCTACTACTACTACTACTACTACTACTACTACTACTGCTACTACTATTATACTACTACTACCGCCACCACTATTACTACTACACCTACTATTATTATTAGTAGTAGTATTAGAACTACTACTACTACTACTACTACTACTACTTCTACTACTATACTACTACTACTACTATAACTACTACTACTACTACTACCAACACCACCACCACTATTACTACTGCACTTACTACTATTATCATTATTATTATTACTACTATTACTACTACCACTACTATTACAACTACTACTACTACTACTACTACTACTACTACTACTACTACTACTACTACCACCACCACTATTACTACTACACCTACTACTATTATTATTATTATAATTATTACTACTAGTAGTACTACTACAACCATCACCAACACTATTACTACTACACTTACTACTATTTTTATGATTGCTACTACTACTACTACTACTACTACTACTTCTACTACTACTTCTAATAATACTCGTAGAGTAGTATTTCCTAAACCACGTTACTTCTACGCAACATAAGAACCCCCTCATTATTAAAATAATTGATTCGTGTTACTTTACCTACCCCAATGACGGTTTTTTCTTTTTCTACATAATAAGAACGGAAGAGGATAGTATTATGATAGAGGTCAATCCTATTTATGTTTCGATCGTAGATTTTCCTTAATCATGCTATTGACAAGAAACGACCTAGAAGAGGGGTAATATAGAGGACAAAACAACCCTGTGCTAATGTTAGGTGTGAAGTTGTTGTTTAGTCTGAATAATTAGAGCTCGCTTCGACCGTCGTTTATCACGATAACTCTGTCGTTTGAAATTTAATTGTAGTGACCTCTTTCTTTTTGTTTGTAGTATACATTATTGTCCTCGTATTAGGTTTCGACGATGTTATCAATTCGCTCGGTGTTTGCGAAATATTCTTACGTATTGCATATATTTAAAGCAAGGTCGGTGAATTTATCCCTTTCTCTTGTACAGGGTAAGAAGAAACCGCCTCTCGTCTGACATCCTCTCGTCGAGGGAAAATCCCGATTGCGTTTCTCGCTCAGCGGTTTCGACTAAACTCCAAGTCGTTGAGCTGCTATCTATATCATAGCCTGGAGGGAAAAGGAAGCAGGATTTCATGGGTTTTGGCAAAGAATGCACGCCTGAGCGGAAATGTCTGTTATAATTGACGTAGATTGGATTTTCTAATTCGTCCTCAATAAAGCCATCGCCGCCTGTATGCAATGTGCACACGAGTTGTAGAGTGATATCATAACATTGCATTACTACATCTAGGTTGTTTGGATGAGCACGTGTGCCGCTCATAACAAGCATAATCCCCCACCCCCCCCCCCACACCCTCAATAAAAAGGAATTGAGCGACGATGTAAGGTGGTGTATCGAGCGAGCAAAACGTAATTAGTCAGAATTTTGTATCACGCGCCAGTGTTTCTGTTTTAGCTAACAAGCAATTACAAAAAAGGATATGTTTATTTAATATCCGGGGCATTCGATTGACTGTTTCATACAAAGTTGATTATCCTATTGATTATCCAATTGCAGTAAAAGTACATGTTACCCTACATTATGACGACAGGATAATGCATTCACACTTCAAATTTAATTTACATATATTGCTTTTCCGTTCGCAATATAGCTGAATTTACGATAGGTAGGCCACATGTCAAATCAGGTATCATAGGACAGCAATGACCTACAAGCATGGCAAGGTATGCTTTCCCGAAAGTGTTCATATTTAGCCCAAGTTCTATTCGGGTATACCTGCGACCACTGATCCTTTCAATCGCGGACAGTCTGAAATAATTCGTGCGACGGGTCTATAAGGTAGTCGGATGAGGTCGCAGACCCGTCTCGGGTTATCCTAGATTCTAATTGGACTGGAATTATAAGGGTAAATTTTCCTTTATTTGAAGTTTACATTGAAGAGGCGCCATGTCAAGACAAAGGCTACTTTTTGGTCACAGTAAGGGGAAAACCATATTTCGTCTGTCAGCTAACATGGTTCTTGAGTGGGCTAAAAAGAAACAGATACTGTTTAAAATATGATCTAAACTATCCTGCACTAACACACATGCACTCGCTCACCCACATACACCTCCACAATGAAAATAGATTGACAGCTACGGTCAGAAGAGAGGTTGTGTTGATGTACGCTACGCCACATATTTCATTTCAACAACTTTCGTTCGGACGTTAATTATTACAAAAGAAGAAGTCTAGAGCATTCACAATACATTTGATATTGTGATTTTCGCTTGTTTATACTCAGAAATATGCCTGAGAAACTTTGGTGGATTGAGAAGGAGCCAACTTAATTATTTCCCCTTATATCTCACTCTCTCCAAGTCCCTGTCTCACTTCCTTTGTCATGCAGTTTCAATTCCTTCTACCTTTTTATCTATATATAGTTGTTTCTTTCCCTCTCTATCTCTCTCCATCCCCCTTTGTCCCCCCTCCCCCTTCTCTCTTTTTACCCCCTGTCTATCTTCGGCATGCGATTCTTTCTATCTGTTCATCTATCTATTATATATTTCTCTCCCCCTGTCTTCCATTCAGTCCCAATCCCCACCCCATCTCTCTCTCTCTCTCTCTCTTCCTCTCTCTCTCTCTAACCCTTTCTCTCTTTCTCCCTCTTTTTTTCTCTCTATTTATCTCCCTACCTCTCTTTCTCATCGTCATGTCAATTCCCTCTTCCTCAAATAATCATGGCTTGAAAGATTAAAGAAATAAGCATGCAAAGGGCACGTATTCGATGTTGCGATGACTACTCTTCCCCCGAGAACTATACATTAGGAGGACAACTACACATAAATACCGCAGGACAATTTCCCCATAGGACAATTACCCCCGCAAACGACATTTTGTAGACAATATTCTGGGGAGGAGAACCTGGTTATGAGAATGTTGATAAGTTTCGGAGAATTTTTCTGGAGGGGTGGTTGTCAAACGATTATTGCCTGATAGAGTAGTTGCCCAAGACCGTATAGGATATCTCACTGAGCGGCGAATGCTTGCGTAGCGAATTTTGGGTTTCGCCAGGGTTCGAATTTTGGGTTTCCTCAAGGTTCGTAAAAGGTTGCACAAGGTTGTTAAAGGTTGCAAGAAAGTTTGCAAACCTTTTCCATTGTCGCAAACAGTGTTTTCTTGCCGCAGCGATTTGTTGTTCCACAAACAGTTGCAAACGTTTGCAAAACAGTCGTAAGCCTTTGCAAATGGTTGTAACACGGTGTCGCTGAAGTTCTTTTTGATTCGCCAATGCGAGCGACCACGTTACCATAATGGTTCCTATATCAAATCGACCCGTTGAGTATAAGGAGTTAGCAAAAGGTCCCAAACATTCACAAATAGGGGCAAAGTATTGGCAAATAGTTGATGATCTTCCCCAAACCTGTCGCAAACATTTGCTCACAGTCGCTTATAGGTGCCAACTGCTTTTCGCAAACACTTTCGCAAACATTTGCTCAAAAATTAATGTTGCTTATTTCTGCTTATTGTCGATAAACGTCGCTAAATGTCGCCAACATTCGTCTGAAAATTTGGCATTGAATCCAAACTCGCAACGTTCTTATTAAATAAAGCATTTGCCGCTTAGTGAGTTAACCCCTTAATTTTAAATTTGCCTCGATCTCAAAGTTAAAAGTTCAATTTTGTGTTTCCACCTCTTATTTTTTTATATAACATTTACAAGAACGGAGCACAAATCCATGTGAAGAGAAAAATCATACAACATAAAATTATATCAAATTCTCTTTATACAATAGGCGTACAAAACAACGGATATCCAGTGCAGCAAGTATTAACAAATAGGAAATACAATAAGTTTGGCTTTAATCTACAATACAAAGTAAAGTGAGTAATGTTATGTTTATATATTTTGTTTAAAGCGGGGGGAGTTTATCAAAAATCATTGCTTACATTTAATGTACCCATGTCTTTCATTTTTTTGTTTAAACAATTACTCTAGACATTTCAAGCTGAATGCAAAACATCGCATAAAACAGGCTTACATGAGCGCTACTGAATTCATGTCAATTTATTTCTTCTGATTCCGAGTACCTCTATTTTCTTCGTTCAATCAATAAGGTTCCCGAAATTTCCCCGGCAAAGTCATAATACTCCGCAAGGAGTCTCAGAACTTGATTACGTGTTTTAGAATTTTACCCGATTTTTTCAAGAATCAATAATCGCGAGATCAAGCATATGTCTTATGTTCACCGTTTCCATCCATTCGAGTAGTTCAATGACAACGCATGAATAGATCCTTGGTCACGTTTTGGCTTTTCGTCTCAAGCACGGGTTACACAATTCCTTGGCATGGTTGTCAAAATCGAATTTTGATCGTGACGTATTACTCTAATCATTTATCTTGGTTGGTGTATTTGTGATTTAATGTATTATATTGTATCTTTTTTGTCCTTGACAAAATATTACGTTTCCCAATAAGTTGAAAATCCTTTGTCATTTTTATTTTTAGTTGAAGTGATTTCTAAATAGATTATCATAAGGAAAATCAAGAGCACAGGGGTGATTTATCCCACATATGAAATTGATATAAACCCTAATATTGGAAATCATTGCACGTTTGGAAAACATTATTTCCTGTATTTGCCTTCGGTCTGGATTTAAAAGGTATCGTCTCTAAATTGAGCAATAACAAAAAGCTTATCCACCCCCGTTGTTCGTGGTTCTGGAGATGGCGGCTTTGAATTATTCAAAATTGGTCCTCTGAACGTAACAAAATTACTCTTAAAATGCACGTTACAATATTCATTTAGCAAAGAGAAAGACATATTACAATAAGTTATGACAGTGTGCAATGTTGTGTCATGATGCTCTTTCTCTAGATCTATCTATTTGTTTATTCATTTACTTTTTTTACTCATTTGAGACTAAATATTACTCATGCATACCTATCCATGCTATTCAGTACAGAATAGAATGATTTAATTATCTGAAACAGATTGGAGAAATACAATTGAAAAACTTGAATAACAAGTATTTTTGTTTACTGTATCACAAGAGTGGTAAGGATATCATTACCCTTATAAGTATTATATCTACATGCATTCTCTTGATATTTAAACATTTTTTTTGTTTGTTTTTTGTTTTGCTATCTCGCCACGATGGCGCCTTAACCAGAGAGAAAACCGCTTGTGGATGTACAAACGAGATTAGGAGTATATTATTAGTCTTGTTTTGCAATTTACCGAAGCTTTATTCCTTCCATCGAACCCCTGTTGCGCTAAATTACAGAATGCAATTTCTGCAAACCATTTAAGCGGATTGCTAGTTTAAATCCAGCTTACATATAGCCAGACTGCTTGCGTTGAGCTTATTAGCTGATAATTGACTTAAGCGCGTTTCTAAAATGTTATTCAATAAAGAATTTCGCGTCAGTGCTTTTTCCGGAGTATTATGATCTATTAAAGAACCTAATTCGGGTGTATTACTCTGAATACAACCGAGCGAGGGGCTTTACACAGGTTATTCCATTGAGATAGCCAAAACTAAGTTCACTTTCGTGACACTTTGGTTGAACATAACGTGTCACGAAATAACAACGGATTTGCTCATTAAGCAAGATTGGGTTGACGAGGTAGATAGTTTTCATTGAAATAGGATGGCGATGAGGAAGAGGGAGATGAAATTTGATGGATATGTAGTGAAATAATTATATCGACGGATTAAAAAACATGCTTCGATAGAGAGAGAGGGGGGGAAATATAGAAAGAAGGGAGAGAACAAGAAAAGGAAGAGTTGGAGAGAGAGAGAGAGAGAGAGAGAGATGGAGAGAGAGGGGACATTAGACAAGATTATAGTGAGGCAAGAGAGTCGGAAAGATAGACGTATCAACTGAGAAAGCCGAATATAAAAAACAATAGTAATTGGGTCTTATTTACCCATGAAAGGTAGCCACATCTGATCAGTATGAGCCCTGCAATTAATATGTATTAGCCCAGCTATAGCCAGGTGCCCATTTGTACTTGGATGGAGACTGGCACAAGCAAATTGATTATTATGTCTTAGTGCTGGGTCGGAGTTCGAACCTTCGTCCCTTCGATTACGTGGGTGAATCATTATACCACTACACCCCCATAGATGGTGAATATAGAATTGAGAGGGAGGAAATAGAATAACTGATATAGTTCTAAGGCTGTCAAACTGGCTTTGGAAGCCATACATGCTCATTGCTTTTGAATTTTTCAAAATGTCATTACAGTCGTAAAGGTTATCTTTTGTAATATAAAGGGAAATAATAAAGAGTGGAAATGGGAATAAAGTGACCAGCCATGATAGCTTATACAAAAACCCTTCTATCCACTTACAATATAATAGAATAAAAACAACAACAACAGCAACAACAGCAACAATAACAGTGACTGACAAACAGAAAATTTCGCTGGGCATATGAAACGAAACCATCAAAATTGAAGAAAGCTAAAAGTACAGAGTGATTGATTGTTTTTGATTCCCGACACATTCAAGTGTCGCCTGTATGACATGTAGAAATCAATATGAACATAGCAGAGCGATCGTTCACCCCATCTTCTAAGAAGTTCTTCCGACCCCGGCCGCTAAAGTGTACCAATCACCCACACAATATTTGTCTCTGTTTAACAGGGGTTCCAAGTCACTATACTATATTCAAGAAATGAGTTCCAAATATTACTTCTATATGATTACTATAATAATATTAATATTCCGCTTTGATATACCGTTTAATATAAATGCCTGTAAGCGCTTTCATTATATGCTATTAACCCGGTCATTAGATTTAATACTTGCCCGCATACACTGTGTGCACAATCTCCACTCCCTGGGGAGCATTCCAGCGAGGCGTTACTTGACGCTTAAAAACTGTTTGACCAACAATGACGGTCGCATCCTACCGGGTACCCATTTAAAACCGGGTGGAGACTGGAGAGTAGCAAGTGCAGGTTGATATTTTGCCAAAGGATGTTACTGCCGCGCAGGGATTCGAACCTTCGACCGTCGCATCTCCAGTCAAGCGCATGAAACCACTTTCAACTTAAATAAAAGCGACTTGTAAGGAGACCAGTCGACGCACCTCTGTAATTTCTTTGACGCATCCTTATTTGCTCTCGCATAGAATAAGGCCTGCACGGAACCGGAAGCAGACTTCGGAGTTTCATGTTATTCTCTATTTTTCTTTTACTAATTACAAGATGTTTTACGTAGATTGCATACATTCTAGCTGTATACGAGTTAATACTTTTTTGGAAGATGTGTACACGCTTTAAAGCCAGGACAACGAATTTTCTCCCACCCCACCCTGCATTCTCCTTTTCTCTGATAAATCCTTCAGACTTCTATTTATTGATATAAATACTTATTATTGATTCTTCATTTTTGTTCTTAGATCAATAAGACATTGTATCATAATGTGTCCCCGATATGAGTCTATTTTGTTGTTGTTGTTGTTGTTTAATTTGAACACAGAAATGTAAGAAAATAACTGATACTTAAAAAAATTGTTTCAATTCAATTATAAATGGATGAGGGGGAACGTTCTAATGAAGAGCAACTGGTAGGTGAAATCGGGCTTTTACCGCCTTGCTACGGTCATGGAAGCATAGATTTGTTTCTTAGCTTTGGTAATTACATCTGTCAAATATATCCATCTACGATTTAGTGTAAGTAACTGCCTTTTTCCAAACAGGATTATCAACATACGCCTTCTGCATATTTGTTGTGATATTGACAATCATATTATTCACATGACCTTTCAACAAAACCTACGCTACTGGGAATGTGTACGAATCGTCAAAGGACTTGGGCTAGCGAAACTGTTTTGACAAATACCAAAAACCGTCCATGCATAAATAGGACCAATTAGTAGGTATGGTACATGGAATGACAGTCATAATTATAACAAAAATCAGGATTTATATAGCGCTTAATACGGAATACCATCTCTAAGCGCCTTAGATACATAATTATTACTGAGGTCATCTGATATATTCGTGCAGACAGTATGCACAATTTCCACTCCTTGAGGAATAGTTCTATCGTTTAATGGTGACGATGACGGCATGTGGCAATCGCTATCAAAAGACTAAGATCTACTTGAAGTTGGGCTTAACTATGTCAGGTCATTCATGCCACTGGTTGCTCT
>BEXV01000224.1:71294-86072 GCA_003118195.1 Hemicentrotus pulcherrimus | reverse complement strand
CCCCCCCCCCCCCCTCCGATGAAACTAGTATAGCCCGCCTTTAGGTGTATGCTGGTAACTTCTTGGGCCAACAGATGCCTCTATAGCAGACATGGTTTTCACGTATACGTTAAAGGGAGTGTATCATTGGAAAAAATGGTTAACGCCATCTACGTCTTCCTTTATACAACTGCACGTAAACGAATGGACTTGATTAACTGGGTCAGCGCGCACTAGCGTTCGCGAAACAGACCAAAGTTCTCCTCAACTTTCGGTTTCGCGTATGTTGCACGCACGTGAATGCTGCGGTCGCGTCGTCCGTAGTCGTATTATACCCGGTTGGCCTGGAGTAGGACCACGGGAAAGATTCGTCATGACACGCTCCCTTTAATACTGATCTTAAAGGAAATGGGAGTTTGATATCCCGCTTTTGTAATCATATTGCCAGACGATTATAACAATGCTTTTTAAAGTTATTAGAACCTGGAAAAGTCGAGTGGTTTAAGCACTTGACTTGAAATTCTAAGGTTGTTGGATCGAACGCCGATACGGCACTATACACGTTTTTGGCAAGGCATTTATCTACATTTGTCACTCCATACCAAGGAGAGAAGTGGGGACCTGGTAGGATGAAGAAAGCCTTTGTGTTTGATAGCAATTGCCATACACTTTCACAGTGACCAAACGGTAAGAATACGCCCCACAGTGGAGATAGTACACATTACGCGTGAATGAATCTGATGATCTGGGTAAAGACGGTATTCCGTATTGAAGGGATCAGGTAACTTTGTCTCAGATTCTGAAACAAAATCCGTGATTTAGCTCATGCTGCAATGATAATTATAAACCTTTAGGTCACTCAGGAACTCAATGAATTTTACAAGCCGATCGCCTGTCTGATTAAAAAGATATTTATGATTGAAATTACAAATTTGGGGGTAAACGAGTATGGTGAAAACCGGTCACTCAAAGATTTTTACTTTTTTGAGGCACTTCTTGATCATTTTGAAGCGCGATGTTTTTTTTTTTTAAGGAATTCAATATTACACCATATCACAGACACTGATGACACGTAGGGCCGTGTATCTCTGAGTTAACCTTTAAGCGCTATGTAAATCCAGATTATTATTAGATCCTTATTTTAAAAAAATCGTAGATCGGTCACTGCAAATGATAGATGAAAATTAATGATGACTAGATTCGAACTTACCCCTCAAACTTTTGACAGCTACGGGGACGTATTCCTTGATTCCATTCAGACCGAATGCAAAAGCTTTATAGACGATGCCGAACTGACCGGCTCCTAATTCTTTCTCAATCTTCAGGAGTGATCTGTCGAACTCTTTGCCCTCAAATGCAGGATCCTTAGGCGTGAGGTCTGAAAGAGGTGTACAAGTACTTGGTGAGAAGTCGTAAAAGAGCTTGTTAAATGCTCAATTGATCGTAATTAATAAATATGAGTAGGAAGGAGCATCAAAGATGCGTTGGTTGAGCTCGGACATTTCCGGAACTGTATCCAGACACCTGTCCCCTGGACATCCACCCCCGGATAACCAACCCCATTCAACTTCCCTTTAGGGCAACCATCCTCTAGGACGTACGACTACCCCCAGGACAACTACTCCTGGACAACGACCCCTAGACAACTATCCCCTAGGACCACTACCCCTTAGGAAAACTGCCCCTGGACAACTACCCCCAGACAAAATCCCCTTAGATAGTTTTCCGGGGGTAGTTTTCCAAGAGGATGGTTGTCGTGGGGTTAGTTGTCTGGGGGTAGTTGTCCGTGGGTATTTGTTCGGGGTTAGGTGTCCTAGGGTTAGTTGTCCGGGGTAGTGGTCCGGGTAGTTGTCCCGGGGGCTGGTCGTCCTAGAGGGCGGTAGCCCTAGGTGGTCGTTGTCATAGGGGATAATTGACTGGGGGTGGTTAATCGGAGGGTGGATGTCCAGGGGGTAGTGTCCTAGAACCGTTAGGAACATCTACCTAGAATGTAATGCGAAAAGGCGAAACAAGATGGTACAGGGGCAAAATGTGACGACGGCAAAAAGGGGCATGATGAGAAAAGGGTTCGACAACAACGGAGGATGATGGAAAGACGCACATTACGAAGCTGTGTTTTTTTTTTTTATTGGCTTTGTTTGCTTAGCTTTCAAAGCAATTTATTGAATGCTTGGAATCTTGGAATATTCAAAAGGCACTAAATATGGTTAAACAGTTACATCAGTGCCTAGATTTTTGCTATCCTGGATAAATGATGTACCTGCACACACTAAGAAATAAATGTATTAATCAGCACCCGTGTGCCTAGTTCACATTTAGAAGATGAACTTACTTCAAATTTGTTTTTCAAAAAAAAAGAAAATTGAGCCCTTTACTTTTTGTATAATTATATCATGAAAAAGTGAAATCTATTTTATATCTAAATATGTTAAATCTTGTTATTGGAATATCGACACAAACTTGGGAACATATTCAACTTTTAACTATCCTTCATTTATCATTAGGCCTTGATACAGACTATGCCGGTTGCATATTGTGTACCCTCCATCTTCTCACACCCTATTTACGCCGCTTGTCAGATACCTCACCCTAAACAGAGCAGATCGGGGGGGGGATGATTCACTAACAGCTAAAATTAATAATGCCCAATAACCAAAATTTGAGTCTGTTGATTGGTTGGATTGATCGTGTGCATGATTATTCATATGCACGTATGATTAATTATGGGATCGATCCAAGCCTAAAGGCGATTAAGTGAACAAGTGAGGTAGAATCGATTTTAAGCTGGGAATGAAAGCAATCCCAAAAATTTATTTTATGAACGACTCGCATATCCTTACCAGTAAGTGAATCACCCCTGGACCCTCAGCCAATTATGCAAAGGCGGTGCAAATCTGTACCCCAATTGCACCCTTATTTCATGGTGTACCATTGCCAGTTCCATATAATACTGTGAAAATGTTCGACCTAATAAGGTCTAAAAGGTGGGACATTTTGACTCATCATGGTCTTACCTATAGACGGTCGCTTTACTTTAGGTGTCGGAGGCTTGTCAGAATTTCCGTTCTCCAGGTAGCGAATGAAAAGGGTCTCGTCGCTGGATTTAGACCGCTTCCGTCGAAAGCGAACCAAGTTGGCGGCTATACAGCAAGCAAGAACTAATGCCGGTACGCCTGAGTAGAGCAAGACCTTGATCCACTCACTTTGGCCTTGATCAGGAGTTAAAGAAGTGGTCTGTAAAGGACTGGTCTCCTTTGGGGCATCAGCTAAAGCATCTGTTAGAAACACTGGGCGGTGACGATAAAATATGTTGTTGAAAAGACTAGACATATAAGAAAAGAGAAGCAAGATGAGGAAGAGGAGGGGTATCTTGATTTATACTAGTAGAGCATTAATTTTCCTTTAATTTGATATATATTTTATTATTTCATTCATGGTTAATATGAAAACTTGAACAATAAAGAGTGTCTACTTTTTTAGAGTGTATATCTCATAACAAATGTACAACTTACATGAAAATTTTTTAAAGGAAAGTACGAATATGTCTGTAAACTGCCAGAGTTATTCACGAGCAATGTGTAAATATTTTATGCATTACCTTGCACATGACTGGTCGTGCTGTCTACATCGGGACTTGATGTCGTCAGACTAGCTCCGTTACGTGTTCTCGCCATATTACCCGGACTATCCAAAATCATTCCATCTGAAAATATTATTCCATTTTTTAAGAACCCATTTCGAAACCAGTATCCATAGATATTTGCTCTAAAAAAAAAAAAACATTTACATGTGCTGAGGACTTGTAGGCATTAAAGGTAAAGACCAGTTATGGTCATGCGATTGCATTGTGAAAGAAACGTTGTGGAATCGACCAGAAAAGGTTGATCATCTAGCATATAAGTATTGGTGTGTACTGCAAGGTTCTGGAATCATCAAAATGATATGAAATTTGGCCCATTCTTCGAAAAGTTACAAGCACTATACACAAAAAGATGTATATGGGACTACCATATATCTCTCACAGACGATGAGAGAAACAAATTTACAAAATATATCAATTAGTAGGCGGTTTCCCGGCAATTTTTTTATCATTATGTATTAGTCAAAACATATTCTCTCACATGATTGGTAATGATCGAGAGCTTCCATTTCATTTTATTTGAAATTGGGGGCGTTTCCAATACTGGTCTTTACCTTTATGGTATTTAGGTTGATATGAACGTCAGTATTCATTAAAAACAATTTTTCGTTAAAAATAATGGATAGAAAAAAATGCTTAGTATTGTATGAAGAAGGGAATGAGACGAGATTCTGAAATAAGAGCACAAGGCTACTCTCCACCCAGGTGTTAATTGTGTACTCGGTAGGACGCGACCGTCATTGTCGGCCAAACAGTTTTTGAGCGTCAAGTAACACCTGGCTGGAATGATCCCCAAAGCCAACACAGAGTAAGTCCAAAATCTGGCCTATTTAATCTTGATCTCCACCACACCAACCCTACTTACTTGCTACCAGCCGATTATGGGGTGATCGTAAAAGGTAATACAAAGTTGTGGGTACTTTGAAAATTGGGTGGATAGTGATTCTTCACAATGTTGATATATTTGGATGCATCTTTGGATGTATTATAAGCATTAGAACGTTTAGCCCCTAAAACACTTCTGCTTTCGAGAAAAATTGAAAAATATAAGAATTTACCCGGTAAATGTTGATAATCTTCAAATAGCGCCTACGGCTGTACAATGGTAGCTGCGACAATGAAAATCTCTGAATATGTAGTTGTGATATATAATTTCCAAACGGGAATAGCTAGTCGGTCCTATTCAGTCAAGAAACATTGCTGTATAGCTTAATTATTATCTTGACCTTGAGAGGGAGCTATATAGCTTAAAGAGTTAATTCTTTATAATTTCAAAACTTTAGACTCGATTTCAACAGCGACAACGATCACTGAATATTGTACAATCGCATTCGCTTCTAATAATGTTCATTTGAACTAAATTCATGACCCCATATCCAAACTTTGTATTGCCGTTAAATTATGACGCCCGGTCGTCCTCGGACCTGGCAGATTTTGGACTAGCACACAGTGTGTGCGGGCAACTATTGAATCCAATGACCAAGGTAATAGCATATCTGTATAGCGCTAATAGACATTTGTATTAAGCGCATTATAAAAGCGGAATGTTATTATTATCATTATAAGGCCTGTGATGGGGTTGCCAAAGCCTATTATTATGAATCGTAGTTTTGGGTAACACATTAATGAACCAGCTATTAACTGAGCCTGAGTTACAATAAAGAGTATAATAATATTGTACAGATATCACAATATATTGTGTTCAATGCATTCCATTACGTAAAGAACATTTGACACAGAATTATCCCAGATTTTTCCTTTATAGGTTGAACAAGAACTAACTTCAATCCTGAACCAAACACTATAACCTAAAGCCCCCATCAAACCAAACTAATTCTCATTACGTTCTGGAAAATGTTTACAAACGGGCTTAAACTGTGTGCAAACGGAGTTGAACGTAGTAGCAACTGTTTACAATCTGTTTGAGAGCTTCATGGACGGGCTCTGCATGCCTCGCTTGGACGGGAGGGTGCTTTAGAACTTTGCGCCTGTTCAAAGTTGACGGAGTGACAACGTACTTTAAACGAGCATGACGTACTACGAACGGAATTGCCGTACTCGGTTTGTACAGCCCTCGAGTCAGGATGGGCTTGCTCACGCTCTATGAGTGCGTTTGAACGCACTAAGAACGAGGTGAGGACGAGTTGAAATGTCTCTGAACGGGGTGGTCGGGTTACAGATTAGTTAGAACAAATTGCGAACTAGTAAGAATGGGCTCGGACATAATTATTGGGAACGAGGTAGAACTGACTACGAACTGGTTTTGGACTGCCTGGAAATGGCAAATTTACCTGATTGAAATTAACTGACTGTGGACAGTGTGCAGACGAGATGGACGTATTGGGGCTGTTTATGAACAAGCTAGGATCATATTATAGACATTATATATACATTTAACCCCGACCACAATCCGTTTTACGATTTTCTAGGACGGTTTGAGAACGTAGTGAGAACTAGTTTGGTGTGATGGTACGTGTTTTACGCTGCCCCTAAACCTAACCTACAACCGAGTCGTTGTCATCCTTCATCTTCCACGAATCCGATTCATGGAAGATGAAAAGTAAATACATTTTCGCCGCAACAAATGACTGATATCACCGATATCGGATCATCGGATGTTAAGACTAACCTTTGTCTGAAGCAACCGTGGCGTTAATCGTTGGAGTCGTGGGAAAAGAAACACGATGTTCTGGTCCAGGAATACTGCTTACTTGTCCCTCTTGGTATACGTACGCAGTCACCTTAAAAAACGTGTTTGGATTCGTGCATAATTATCCATATTTGTTTAAGAAATCGAAATACTCGATAGTAAATCCAACCTTTATTAATGGAAGAATATATCATAACCGATATCAAACGGAACCAGGTAGTTGATTAAATGTGGATGGGGAGCGTCTGGAAGGAAATAGTTTTTCCCCTTTCTTTATACNCCCCTCTCTCTCTCTCTCTCTCTCTCTCTATTAGACTTTCACTTTTCAAAATTCAACTGGAAAATAACATGTCACTACCTAAGAAACGGGATGATAGCCAAACATGACCCGGATTCTATTTTCTTATACAAAAAAATATTTTTTTCTAATTTACAGTTAATTTAGTGATTTATTGATTTGTAGATTTTACAACGTCCCTACTTTTTATCACTGATGAAAAACCATTGATAATCATACTGCAGTGCGTAACTGGGAAGCACTTTCCCTTTTCTTAGTTACAGACTAAATATTAATAATATGTTTACTGTTGCCTTTATGTTATGGATTCTGATTTTACAAGTGTACATAAATGTATGAAATAAAAAGTAACTCACCCTGAGATTGGTGTCCATACCCTCTGGGACAGTGGAAATATATCTGTAGAATGTAACATCCGGGCCGTCAGCGTACTACAATCAAAACAATCGCATTTTTAAATCTTACATTTGCATCTTGGTTATAAAAAATAGATTGAAAGCAACACTGTTTAGTTCTTCAATATTGATTGTAAACATTGCTTACACAGTACCAAAGACATTCAAGAAATCCAAACCAGACGGTATTTGGTACTCCGCCTTTTCTTTTCATTTACAGAGTTCCAAGATAACGTGTCGGGTAACAGAAAGTTGTAGTGATGTTCGCCAATTTCAATTCGCCTTGGAGGCCAGCTGAAAGCTACTTCGATTTCTTTTAAACATGTGGCTTTCATTATGCATCACGATAAATCAAATACAATTATCATTTTATGTAGATAAATTATTGAATGAATTACCGATACTTTTTACATAGCTCTCCTTCTCAGCCAATCAAAAGGATTTCATTTAAATGAAATAAATTCGACTACATAGTTCATTGTACAGTTATGTTTGTACATAATTTTTGTTCTAAATAGTAACCCCTTTCTGTATTCGCACCACTTTATCAACTTGTAGAAGTTTGTTGAATATGGTGCCTTGTCCATTATCAACTTTCAGTAGAAAATAGGTGAGAAGTCCGTTGATCTGCACTGGACGACGCCATGTCACATGTATAGTCACACTGTGGAGTGTGTTTGGATACTTGATGATTTCTTCTATGCGTACGTCTACGGGTACACCGATTGTTGCTATGTCTGGTAGAGGGCATTGTAAACATAGGAAGAGGAAGAGGGAGAGGGCTTAGAGAGGGAGAGGGAGAGAGAGAGAGAGAGCCAGACAGACAGACAGGGGGACTTGTAGAGAAAGTGAGAAATAGAGAGAGAGAGAGAGAGAGAGAGAGATTGAAAAAAGAGATAATAGAAGAGAAAGAGACAAATAGAGAGAGAGGGAGAGAGAGAGAGATAGAAAAAACAGAGAAAATAATAGACAAACAGAGAGATAGAGAAACGGAGAAAGGGGGAGACAGACTGACAGACAGACAGGGAGACAGACAGAGACAGAGAAAGGGATGACAGACAGAGACAGACAGACAGAAAGAGAGAAATAAAAAGAGATATAAACAGAGAGAGATAGAGAGACAGGGAAAGGGGAGAGAGAGAGCGAGAGAGAGAGAGAGACGGGCAGACAGACATGCATAGAAACAGAGAAAGTGAGAGACAGAGAGAGACAGAGAAAGAGAGAGATTGAGAGACAGAGACAGATAGGGATAAAGAGACAGATAAAGGGAGGGACAGACAGACAGCCATACAATGAACATGGAGAAGGGAAAAAAAATACTATTAAGCAATTATTTTAGTGGAACTTTGACATTTTTATGACGTATAATTATGTACGTGTTCGTCTACGGATACCCATATTGGTGACATAACTTGATACATAAGCGAAAAGAGGAAATTTTGACTACATCATGGAGTTACCATGACTACATCATGGAGTTACCATGATTACATGTGATGTTTGATGTGTATTCAAATGGAAAAGTAATGCCGCGTAAATTAAAGAAATTAGTTTCTTATCTGGGTTTTAACACCACTTGAAAACAAATAATTTTAGAGAATGATGTTTGTTTCACAATACGATGTTAAAACTCTTGTCTTTGATTCATGATATTATTAGCTTGGAATGGTATTTACGGGTAAAGGGTGAGGTGAGGATGGAATTCGATGACTGAGGAGTGAAAATTGATAATTCCTTTTTAACCCGTTTACTACTGAATTGTATAATTCCCAGGGACCACCAGGTTCCCATAAGAAAAGGGTTAAACAAGATAGTGTTTTAATGAAAGGTGCGTGTATTTTACCTCTTGACGCGCAGTAGTTCAAGTCGGACGTCTCCAAGTAACAATCTGTTGAATAAACATAAATGTTCTGTCCAAGGTAATATATCAAATTTTTCGTTGAGACAGTATTGCTACTTGACACTTGTCAACATCTTTTGATTACTATTTCTTTACATCATTATTGTTTACGTCTTCTGACTTGTTCAACAATTTAAAGAGGACTTCCTCCCTGATATTAAGTTGCTGTTTTTTGCTTTGATAGAAGCAGAAAATTGAATACAACAGGTCAGTGAAAGTTTGAGCAAAATCAGATTAAAAAATGAGATAATAGTTTTGTAACTTGAGTTCAATACAAAAATTGGAAAATCTGTGCCATATCTTTCAAGCTCCCCTCCCTTTCGCTCTGTACTAACAATTTAACAAAAAATATCAATTTTTGCTCTGAAGACAATTTCCTGTATGAATTTAATACCTCTGTATAAAACAAATTTATTCCGTCGTCAAAAACTAAGCAAAGGAGGGTTTCATGAGATTTTATGTACAGAGTAAATGAGAAGAGAGCTCACAAGATAAAATCCGCGCTGAAAAGGGGCTGGAGGAGTTGTTGTCATTCAATCATTCATTTGGACTAAATCATTAATGCACAATTATGAAATAAATCGCATTGATCAAAGTATACCAGAGAACATCATGTTTACCTCGATCTGCATCTTTCCCTTCTCATTCCCAAATCCCGATAACAAGCTGATCTGAAATCCTCTCATTCATTGCCCACGCATATTGTATTAACACCCTAATAACAAATAGAACCTCATTTGACCTCTTTGAACAAAATATGAAAACATACCTCTACAATAATTTGTGTATAGACGATGGGACAGCGATTTGTATCCCCCCTGGAAAAGGCGCTTTATAAATATAATTACTACTTTCACTTATTATCATTTCGGAGCATTGATTTACTAGGTAATACTAATGACGTAGCTAAAGTGGAGCACATACCCTGCGCTTTTCCCCCAATAAATGGCGGGGAACAGACGGCTCAATTTTTCACTTACCTGTTCCTCTCATTTTCTGCTTCTATTAAAACCAACTTATTATCAGGGTGGACTTCCCCTTTAAAGGGATCATTTAACAATGTTAAATCTGAGATACACGGCCTTACGTGTTATCAGTGTCTGCGATATGGTGTAATACTGAAGCCCTAAAAAAATCGCGCTTCAAAATGATTAAGAAGTGCCTCAAAAAAGTAAAAATCTTTGAGTGACCGGTTTTACCATACTCGTTTTTCCCCATAGACTGTAGCGTTATGAAAACAGTCAGGCGAACGGTTTTCAAAATTTGTAATTCCAATCATAAATGTCTTGATTATCAGACAGGCGATCGGCTTGTAAAATTCATGGGGTTCCTGACTGACCTAAAGGTTTATTATTATCATTGCATCTTGAGCAAAATCTAGAATTTTGTTTCAGAATCTGAGACAAAGTTACCGGATCTCTTTAAAGTAAATGGCAGGGCTTATTCAACACTTTGTTTCTGAATGACTTACTATGTATATTTGCCATTTGTTTTATATGTTATAATATTGTTTTTATGCTTGAGAAAATTAATAAACTGAACTGAACTATCAACGGTCACAAGACAGCGAGCGGGAAAATAACAAGATCTATCAAAACTAATGATCACACTCTCTTCCGGTCCCTCGTTTCCAAGTTAATGTATTAATTAAACTTCGATTGAATATTGCCCTACTATTTCTATTCAAACATGTAACTTACATAGTAAATAGGAAAGCATCAATTCAATACAAATATGCAAAAAAAAAATTCATTCAAAAAGATCATCCAAAAAGATAGTTATTTAATGTGTTGAAGAATGATTTATCCCTCCTTTAAATGAGGTTGTTTTTGAGATTCATTTTCAATTCTCCATATTTATTTATGTCTGTTTATTTTGTTCATTTTATACTAAATAACTTCAACATAAGAAATATAGAAGACGAAAATTTTAATATACATATAGACATCCTCGCTGCCCGAATATCATTAAGGATTCGAAATTCGGGAGGAGGGGGGTGGGTGGAGTGCAAGGTCAAAGCCCCTTCCTCCTTAATTTTGAGTACCTTTCCTAGTCTCGTAACTCCTGTGTCTCATAGGCGTTGGACCCAGGCTAATTGTAGGTAAAGATATTAGCGGATACGTGGGAAAGGGGCTTTAAAGATTTTAACGAAGGACAGTTGATATGGGGGGAAAGATCGATAATAAAGCACTTGTTTATCTATGACTGATGTTTTTACTAACCGGGTGCTTTCGACGCAAATTCCTTGGCGAACTGTTGCGCGCCATGGGATGTCGAATCGTAGAGACCCACCTAAAATCGATTAAAGCAATAAATGTTCATGGGTTAAACATCTCGGTTAGTTGCCTGACGAAAATTGAATTAATATTTTGATTAAGATATTATGTGAATTTGCGAAAGGGATTTGCTTTGCATCCGCTAGAATTTCATTCGTTGATGGTTACAATAACGTTATGTCATATCTGATCGTGGGCGTCGACGTGGGTAGGGATTTGACAAGGGATATTCAAGTTTCAAGTTTTCAAGTTTCAAGTTTATTTTCCACATGTGGTTCATAAAAAACAACAAGTAAACATGCATGTTTATACATATAAATCGATAATAAAGCACGCTTGTGTGTATGGACTCCTAAAACATGAAATGAATTATTAACAGACATTTCATGACATAACCCAGATGTTATTAGTAGATAATTCAGGATTTTAATACCTATCCATAAACAAATTTATCTGAATCCCAAACAAAGGGTAATCATCCAACTATCCTAACATATACCCCACTCCATGAAATAATAATAATTTGGTGCTAGACCCACCGCACGTGTTTGATCTATTTGATGAAAGTAAATTCATGCATTAGTATAAAGGAATTGATCTTACCTGGAAGGCATATAATGAGCCATGCTGAAGATTATTGAACACTGCAAACGTGTCGATCTATATTCACACAAACGAATAAAATCAAATGTCTATTCTAGATACTCTGTTTTTCAGCTATCCACATTTCTTTCCAGGAAACGATTGATTGTGCACACAGATGTTCAATAGCTATCTGTATAACCTTCCACAGGATCCTCCTTTGTTTTACTTCATTCTCCTTCTTTTTTCTTTTTCTTGAAATGTTCTTTTTGTTAGACCATCTAACAACTTAGTTTTTCCATTTTCTTAAAATTCATTTTCCTGGGTTTTTTTCAGTCCCTATTTATCTTCCGAAGATAATCTTCTTTTTGTTAGATTTCTATTCGTTACATGAAGTTACAGACATGAAAATAAAATGAACATACTTTTATGATTTGTTTAATCTATGCGCCACAATATTATCAAATTAAGTCACTTAAGATAAACTTGAGTTCTGGTAAATTTAGAAAATGAATTCTTACAGAATCCAACTTACCAGCGCAACTTACACTGAATGTTCAAGGTTGCAAATAAATGACAAGTGCCTAACGATTTTGGTAGCAAATGTACAGTCGATGAGTAATGAGCAAAGAAAGATACGGAAATTCGGGTAAGTAGGCCGGACATAATGTGCTTTATAACAAGGACACAATAGAAGTTGTGATATTTTTTTTCTAAAATGTTGCACAGTCACTTAGAGTGCGTTTTTTGTATTTATCTACTGCAGGATACAAACAATTCTCTCAAAATACCATTCCGATACCACAGCTCAAGATTAGCTTTAAGGTTAATATAGGTATAATAAGATGGGTTTTAAATGGATAGTTTAAAAACACTTTTTAAACGGGTGTTTTCTTTTGTTTGTTTTTTTGATTGTTTTTTCTTCGTTTTAGAGTATTTGGGGTGTATGATTTGCATAACGGATTCAGGATTATTTTTCCAAAATATATTAAAAAAACTAAAAGAAACGTTTTCAAATTTGGCAAAGTTTTTATACAATATAGATGTAGAAGTTGGCTAAAGCATTTTAATTTCTCTGTCTATTTGGGACCGAGAAGGGCGGCACATGTGCTTCATGTTCGCCCCCCCCCCCGATTTACCACTGAAACTTACCACATATATGTAGGTGTCATCCTCACAATTCAATCTGGAGGAATAGGGTTCTCCATCTGCCTTGACACTGCGAACCATATATTGGTCATATCCTAGTTAGTCATACATAAGTGTAAACAAAGTTGACAGGCATCTGAAAGGGTGTTACACACGGAACATAAACTGCATCTAATAAAGCAAATACGTTGCACCGAAAGGAAAGTATATTCATATTATCCATCACTGCGGTGTATTTGATGACTGTTGATGCGTCTATATAGGGTACATGTATATGGGCCAAGACCAGTCGAAATTCATTTTACTGAGAAATCTCGGAGTTATTTCTCCGACAGAACAAAATGTTTTTTAAGTACAATGTTAAAAGCAAATAGAATTGTCGTTGATATGTATACATCATTAAAATAATTGCATCGAATTATTAATAGTACGAAAAATAGTGATAAATCAATTTTCAATTTTATTATCTAATTATATTTTGATTTATTCCAATTATTTTGTCAGAGTCGGGTCGTTAGATGCGCAGTAAAATTACAGTTTAAAGTACTGAAATAGGCTGGATCAGCTGTTATCAACTAGTCATACATTTAGACTAAATCAAAAATGCAAAATAATGCAATTAAGTTTCAGCGATTTAAATCTACATCAGCTTTTAATTTCCAAATACCCAGGCAAAACAAGCTGACCCCAAAATCCTTTTGAGTTTTTAAAACATTAGAGAGGTCTAATTTAACAGGCAAAGAAGATGCCATCGCATTTCATTCATCGACTAAAAGAGTGGCGATCCCCTTCTCTTTTGATTATGGAGCACAACCAATATCTTGACCCAAGATACGCCACTTTTTAAAGTGTTTAGAGGTAAAACATCTAACCTGTTCCTTGTGGATTTGCCCAGCTAAAGTTAGCTCTGAGATCATAGGAGTGCTCATTAACATTTATGGGGACGGTCTCAAAGTCCACCTTAAACGAGCTGGTCGACACTTCAGCTGTATAAAAGAGACACAGATTAAACATTCCCTATTTGAACCAGCGTTTATTTCAGAATAATAAGACTAGTTGAAAAGAACGTATTGTCCCTTGCCGGGCATATGACAGGTAATAATACATTTATGATTTTTACATCAGCATGAAATACCAAAGTAATTCATATTATTGCAAAGTGTTGAAACTGGGAGAGCTTTAAAGCTATCAATGCATGATCACAAAATGATATATGTTAAAATTAAGTTGATGCTTTAATCATTAAAACACTAGAATGAAGAAGCAAAGGAATAAAACATTTTTAATTGTTAGAGGGTTGTGTTCTTCAGATCCGGTTCATGGACGAGTTGTTATTTCAAACTTGGGAATATCTTTACCTTACAGAAAGGTTATATAATACTTACCGCCATACTTCATTTTTTTCTAGGTAAATAAGCATAGTTTATAGTTTGTAATTGATGATAAAGTTTCTAATTAAATCAAAACTTCCTTCGAAAGCACATTTTATTCTTCAATTTCGTTATCTAAAAACATCAAACTGAAGAAAAAAAAGACTCACCGAATGGATAGATGGTCTTGCACTTCTGACAGTGGATGTTCACAGTACGTATCAAAAGGATTAATAAAGATGGCAATATCAATCTTAAAATCGCCATAGCATTACACTTTGATCGTTTACACGATTAAGTCACCATTATGACATATCTTCGTTATGGAGAAGGTTGGCTTGCTAGTGATGAGTATGAGAATCGCTCTTCGTCGCCGAGATTGAATCACGACGATTGCGCATACGCCTCTTAGTTTGGCCTCCATCTCATCTCAGTACCAAATACATAATTGCTATTTTTTTCGACTGCAGATCGATTGATGTGCCACCAACCTTTCCCTAAAACTTGATCGATCTGTTGATACCATCAATTGGAACCCA
>BEXV01000224.1:55002-70870 GCA_003118195.1 Hemicentrotus pulcherrimus | reverse complement strand
AAATTGATTCCTACACGTTCAAAAAAATATATATCGCAGCCCAATGACTTGATTTTACCCATGAATAAATGATAGTAATAAACGAAATTATGGGTCAGCTTTAGTCATTATATTTTGCCCCAAATTGTATCCACGTATGTTCCCCTGTTTGCTGTTATCATTTACCTTTCATTGAAGTAATCAAATAACGTCGGGACTTGACTCGTCAAAGGCGATGCGCTACAATACTTCGTTTCGCGAAAAAATATGCATTCAACTATTTAAAGTGATGAGAAATACGCGATTTTGATAATTCCATTTAACAAAAAGGAAAAAATAATCAATCAATGCAAATTATAAACGATTTAAATGAAAATGAACCATCTATTTCCATTCACGCTTTCTTTTTCCAAGTTCTATTTATCTCCAGTGGCTGAGGCAGTTCCTTATAAGAACGTGGTAACCCCTGGTCACATCCTGTATATATATAAAAGGAACCACATTTCCGATGTTTGTTCCTGATGTCAATACCACCTACCACTTATCCTAATGAGAGCGTGGATCAACAATGACTTCATGTTTCCGGAGGAAGTTTTACACCACAGATTAATCGGTTTCTAGATCAGGGGTTAACTACTAATATATTGTCATAGCTACTCGTGTTAAATGTGATATAATGCAGACGAGTTATGCCTGTATTACTAGTTGGTCATTTTTAAATATTTATTCGAGGATCGAAGTCGATGTCTTTTCATTACAATTAGAGTAATAAGCAAGATGGGTTCGTTACAGCACGTGAGACTTTATCAAATGTGTTTTCTACTCATTGAAATATGCAGGTGCTTCTCGATGCCAACATCTACTATGAGGCCTGCTGGGGGTTTATCCGTTGCTGGTTCATGCAGCGGTAATCTGCTACCTGAACCACCATCCTGCCAAGCTGCCTTTTTGCCAAGCTCCCAGGACGGCGATAAGGAGCAAGAGGTGGAGGTTGAACTGACTTGTTCATGGTCACACGAGTATCCAGTCCAGAACATGAAGTTCAAGCACAGTTTCGACAACATCGAACCACAGTTGGAACTTAGCAAAGAAATGATCATCATTACGAGGAAGATCTTTCGAGCTACCGAACAAGATTTGAGCGTGATTGGGTTCTTTTGCGAGTACTCTTTTTTGCATCCCCTTTGTGGACCGATAGATGAACAGTCGCCATGTTCTATCACAAGGGCCGAGGTTCGCTCAGATCCTTTGATTAAAGAAGTGGAACTTGATGGCTCTGCAAAAGTCTCCTGTCACACACGTGATAATGATAATGACGTACAGGAGCAAGCCAATATTACATGGGAAACAAAAAGAATCACTCAAAATAGATTTGTCACATTGACTAACAGTTCAAGACGAAGCGTATCTGAAGATGGAATAATGGCCACGTTGTCAGGTGTGCGTGCTGGCGACAATCTAACATTGTTCAGATGCGATGTCGAAGGTAATACTACCACTAAAAACTTTGGATTAACTCAAATAAGAGTGGTCGAGGCTACGACACCTGTGCCTACTACTTCCCATCCAATAACAAGTTTACCTACAACCAGTACCACCATCAGTCCATCAACCAGTGTGTTACAAACCAAGACTGACAGAGTCACTAGCACTCCAAGTTCAGACAAGACAACTTTACTCATTCCAAACCCTACGAGTAAAATACTCTTATTTGAGAACATTTATTTCATTGTTTCCATCGTCCTGGTGCCTGTTGTCATATTCTTTGGAATCTGCATCATTTTCATGATGGTGCGACATCGACGCAAGAAGAAGGTTTCTGCGGAACCGCGGCGTGTCCCTGCCGCGAGCCATGAAGTTAATGATAATATGTACGAGTACGTCGATAATGATAATGCACTCGAGCACGAGTATTTCCAGAGTTATCAATGTGCGGCAGATGATACAACAAGCCATCACAGTGAATACGTGAACGATAGAATGCTTCATGGTGGAAATTCCGGTCGAACAACGAGGTTACTACGAAGTAGATCAGACAGCCGTCTAGCACATATGGCGGAGGCTTTTCCCCTCAAGGAGTTAGATAAATCTCAAAGTGCATGGGCGCTACCTGGATTATCAACTGAACTGTCCGTTCTTGATAGACCAATGCCAGAGTTGCCATTTCGGAAACGAAGTATGACAGCCAATGCTGCCTTGCGACCTCCCCTTCCTCGTGGTGATCCTCCACATCGGTATTCCGAGCCGGGAGAATACGCCATGATTGATGACAGTATCCTGAGTAGAAGCCTGGATATCACTGGTACTAAACATTACGCCTGCACTCAACTCGATATAAAATCACAAACAATGGATCCCAAACTTTTTATTCCAAAAAGGAAGCAAAAGAAGTAGGTCGTTATTAGAAGCATGCAGTTTGATACATTGCCTTGAAAAGTTGACGAGGCATTTCATGTCTCATCACTACCAAGTATACCCAAGAGTCTAACATGCCTGTATAGTCTACACATCTATTGAAAAAATGAAGGAGGAGATTTCAACTAATGGTCGTAATGGATTGCTATTGTAATTTATAATCACTGGTGTAGTGGTAGGTGTTAATGTGATTGATTTTAGGGCAAATTGCATTGAAAAGCTAATAGTTTAAAGATAAAGGTGAGTTCTGGTCATCCGATTGCATTGTGAAAGAAAAGGTGTGGAATGGATCAGAACAAGTTGATCATGTAGCATGTAAGTATTGGTGTGTACTGCAAAGTTCTGGAGTCATCAAAATCATGATAAATTTGGCCCAGTCTTGGTAAAGTACCAAGCACTGTACACAGAAAGTGTGACTACACAAAATGGTGTCGGGGCTGCCAATCTTGATTTCCTTATCTTTCTATGCTTATTACACAGCCAGTATACATTTTCTACTAAAGTTGTTTGGAAAATGACAGTTATTTGCAGTCTTGAACATTCAGTGTTAGTTTCGTTTGATTCTGTGAGAATTCCTTTTCTTTTTTTAACCAGAACTCACCTTTATCTTTTATCATTGTAAAAAGCATTGTTGAGACAGTCTGTGTTATAAACTATTTACATTTATGATCAAAAGAAACCTTTCATATCACGTCGATTAAAATGTTGTAAATCACTTTGTTCTAGCATACTAGGACGACGGTTCTACTCATAATAATCATCAGTCATGAAATGACGCAATAGTTCAAGCCTCTGCCACTTCCAGGAAGTGAACACAGACAACATCTCAGTAATCAACTTCCTATAATCAGGTTGTCCTTTCAGAGAGGGTCATGTTTAATGGTATATTTCTCGAACTTCAATTATTTGTATCCGCAAAACGTTCTTAAAAGCGGTTTGCAAATCACGTAGTATTTCAGTTGGCCTATAAGTTTAATCCTTCAAAACCAGTCTAATGATTCTCAAAAGGACTGATGTGATCGATTCCTTAATTCTCCCAACTATGTTATTATTATCTGATTATATTTTAGATGAATGTAAATCGTCACGAAGCAATGAATTGGCTCTATATACAATTTCAGACATTTAAATGTTGACAGATTTTCAAAAGCCTGTTTTATGGCTTCTTTTCATGGAAAAGGTTGGTAAAATTCAAAAATGTTTTTATAGAATCTACGAAGAGAGGGTGTCGAACAGTGACGCCTTCAAAGAAAACTATAAATATCTTTGTGGTTCGAGAATTTTTCTGGATTGTTTGCATGTTTGTGGATCAGTGCAATAGAAGGAATTCAATAAGTATCATTTCATGCAAAAATTAGGCAGCTTTTTCATCAACCTTCAACAATGTTACCGAGTCACGTTAAGATAGTGCCGGATATGCTCTGACGCTCATCATGACGATCTATGCGTCATCACAGGAAAGTGTTGCTTCAATAATTTGTAAAAGAGCTCTAAATCTGAAGATTATGACCTTCGATGTTAAACTGATGATTACAAAATATCAGTAACCTAAAGATTATCATACCCGGATTTTGGTTAATGTTGTATCAGTTTATAGTAGCAATGAAGTTATGCCGCTAACATGGCAAAACTATTTTCTAAATGTATATGCGTCTTTGCAAAACAAAATCGAAACTTCCTGTCTGATAGCTTCATAACGCATGAGTGTCAGGGACTTATAACCCACATGATTGTGACCATTGTTATTTCTATTGATTCTGTCAGATTAGATAGTACTGATTCTCTCGAAAAACAGGCAAGAACACTAAAACAATAACATGGCGCAAGTATGTGTTTATTTGTATACAAAGTACAGTTCCTACTTTGAAATAATACCTGAATTCCATTTTTTTAAATACGAATTACTTTACCTTCTTTGAAATGTGATGTTTTCCCGAAGTTTAGTTACCTGTATACAACAAACTTGATATTTATTAATATCCCATCTCCTAAATCATTTGATCTCTCATCTTAAATCAATTGTCAATGTACTACTTCATATGTACATAAAACTGGAATGATTCTATGCCCTGACCTCTTTTTCATCAATCATTTGATGTTATTACTAGCATCTTTTCCAGGTTTTTATTTCTCACAAATTATACTTTGCTTTATTTCTAAACTTGATACAATTTTCATTTTCCAGGCTTTAAAAAAAATAAGAAAAACAAAGGAAATCACACATTTATAGCATTGGATGTTGAGAAGGCAGCAAAGTGCAATTTTATTGATAACAACTTTTAACTTTAATCATTTTTAATTGAAACATAGCAGTTTTTTTTTCTATAGACATAATTATTGAATTCCAAAGGCATAGTGGAATTGAAACACTTACTACAACAATGTAAATTTCACACAAACTTATGACATTAATTACCATTTATATGATTATAACGACTAACGGTAAATAATATATGGGTGGATTGCTTAAAAAAAGATCAATCATGATTTAACGTTCACACTGCCTGTGACCTATGTCAATTTATCATATATTTTCAAAGATTTCCTCGAAAGACGACTACCATCCTGATGGTATTGGTAATGATACATCTCATCTACAGATCATTTTTAACATGCAAAATGTCCAAAATATTTATATTTCTGTTTCCTCTTTTCATTGGTTTAATTGTCTTGATTTTGTTCGAATGCTTTAATAATTGCTGGGCAAAAAATCTCATATTTGTGTTTGTGAACTGAATAGAAGGCTAATTTTAAATATCTACATTTTGTGTGTTCTGTCCATTTTTTTATAATTGTTTTTCTTATAATAACAATGGATTTTGAAGTTGTAAAGCAATTTATTAATAATCAACATGAATGAAAGCTTATATGTACGAGTTTATAGGAGGTCTTAGACCACTCTGTAGGACAGTGTGGCTTTAAGAATAGAATCGTAGCTGATACATAACGGTTTGAAGAACGACAAAAGGAATGGTTTTAGACTTGACCATCTGTTGTGGAAATATTACCATAAAAGGCTTGACAAAGCAGTTCTTTCCGACAATAAATATGTCCATATTTTAAGGGGAAATAGCTGAAGGTGAATGGATTAAGGATAAACAGATCCTCAATCCTTGACGATAGTGATGGAGACTATAACACTTCATACTAATCATAATTCTGTATCATATCATTTCAATTGTTATATTATAGTTCAATTTTTTTTTTTCTGCTCTATACAAGAGCGGTGTAGAATGGGGTTGTGGGTTAAAACAAGAATGGGTGGGATAGCGCACCCCTTCAATCCTTTTGAAGAGTAGTTAGTGATTTGGTGCTTCCCGGTGCCTAGTTAGACACCTTTATTCCTGTTCCTAAATAGGTCTAGTGACGGCTCTGATCGTTGACACAATAATTCATAGTATAGCAACGAGAAAAACACGAAAGTAGTATCTGGTAAACTATATCTATTAAAATTTTGAAAACGGTATTACGCAGGTTCTAAAATATAAACTTCAAGATTAACCAATTAGATATTATTCTATATATCATCCATCTCCCTTCCGCTGCAACACTTCTGGCACGCCTTTTTTTTTTAAAACAAATAATAAGCTAGCAAGCTAAAAATGACTGTGATGTAGTTTGTTGCACACTGGTTCCATAAATAAATCATTCCGCGATTTTTGTATTTGAAATTAAATACATAATTCTTATTTCTAACTTTACAAAATGAAGAAAAAAAATAAAGGTGAAGGATATTTGAAAAAAAGACATACATACGACTTTTTTTCTACAGTAAAGAGTTCTCTCCACCTGAATATTTTATTAGAGTCTCTTAAAGACAAAATTGAGTTCTGGTCATGCGATAGCATTGTGAAAGAAACGTTGTGGAATCGATTAAAAAAGGTCGATCATCTGGCATATAAGTACTGGTGTGTACTGCAAGGACTGTTCTGGAATAATCAAAATGATAATAAATTTGGCCCAGTATTGGTAAAGTTACAAGCACTGCATGTACACAGAAAGATGTAAATGTGACTACATGAACATGTGGCATATGATGCTACATGCCATATTCAGGCATTTGAAGAGGCTTTTCAGGGAAAATTTTTATCTGATTTTCTTCCACACTAACATGATACAATGACAACGCTCACAAATTATTTTTCACCTCTTCCCAGAACTCAACTTCTCTTTAAATAAGTCAATGTACATGTTTAAATAATGTGCTCTTTCCTACTTTTAAGTATTATTATTAAGGATCTAAAATTCTAGCCCCTAAAATAACCAATACAAAAGTATTTCTGCGGACTACACACCTGCTGATCACTTATATTGTCAACATACATGTATAATTATATCATTGTGAAGTCATCTATTGCTTATAGGCCGATTAGATAGGTCAACATATTTTCTTTTCAAAATGACAGAAGTAATTCACACTTTACAAAATGAAGTAAAACTATTCACAGGGTGAAGCATATAGGGATATAAAACAAGTAGTATACAAATAATTCACAGCAGTAAGGGCATTAGTAAGAATTACCTAATGCTACGCTCACAAAGGTTACGATAATTTCGTACGAATCTCCTTGTTTTTCCATTGTCTTCCCGAATGTCTATTGTCTGAAAATCGTTCGTACGGCCTTCGTAGCAGTTCGTAATGGCTTTTGTGACCGAAGCTTTAACAAAGTACCGTTGGAACAGTCTAACACGCCTGAGGCGATATCCGATTGTGTTTAGACTTTTTTGATGGTACCGAGTGTGGGTAATTTACTAATGCCCGAACAAAATGATGTGTATTTTTTTGTTTTAAAACATTATTTTACTAATGACCGGTCATTGGTATTATTTTTCTTAAATAAAAAACACGAGTCAGGCAAAATAAATGCCTAGTCACGTGGACGCTCTTAACCAATCATTTGATTAGGATACGAACATCATCTTATAAATATATATATATATATATATATATAACCTTTATTCGATAGGAAATAGTAAAAATTACGGTCACCTCGACCCCACAGATATAAACCGAGCTCCTAAAGTATTTATTTATATAAGAGGCTACTACATGTTCATGTCATTTACAGAAAATTTACGTTGTTATGTACACGAGCGATACAGTGCATTATTTGTTTTATGGGACGGGTCGGCAATACATTTTTCTTCTTCTTCTTCTTCTTCTTCTTCTTCTTCTTCTTCTTCTTCTTCTTCTTCTTCCAGTATGGTACAGTCAGTTGTTGGCGTATTATCGTACCTTGTGCTTGTCAAGTGCCGAGTGTACGGTGCAAGTAAAAAGGCTCTACGAGAATTCTATGTACAGCTAAAAAAAACAGTCTGAAGCTCAACGGAGCTTAATGTGTTACACCTTCTGCTTGGAAAGTTCCAAAGAGGTGCAATCGACGACAGCAGATGGTAAGGAGCTCCACAGTCGGATAGTATCTGGGTAGAATGTGGTTTGGAATATTCTTACAATAAAGTCTAGATCTAGAGTATAGATATATATTAGATCTAGATCTAAGTTATAAATAACTAGATCTAGGCCTGGACTATTCTAAAGTTAGATCTAGATACATTATGCTACTCTACAAATTACACAAGTGAAAGATTGAATTACGCGAAAGCGATATCGATTGGTATCGAGCGTGCGTTATCAATTTTTGATGGGAGATGTTTTGCACGGTGGAAAAAAAATAATGGACATGGCTAACAGCTACTTCACCCTAATAAGGCGCGGTCAGATGTGACGTGGTAAACCACTGTAAAAACGCTGCGGTTTTTTTTCCTTCATGTAAATGAATGGCAACTAGTCGCATCAACAAGATAGTGAATGTGAATTTGTTTACACTTTACGCCATCATGAATAACCACCACATAACAGTCCACCGCTCTATATCTGTATAAGGCTGAAATCGTACCGTTAAATTATTACGTGTTTAACCTCCCGACAATCTCCATGCCAGCTGTTATCATTTGGTGCAAACACGAGGTTTAAGGGCAAGAGCAAAGCTCTCAACATTTTATTTATGATGATAATTATAACGAGGACTATATTTTTTTAATATACACATTATCATACATGCATATCACATCACATGCTCAAAACGCCCTATAAGGAGTCTTTTCCTTTTTTTACCTCGGTTGAGAGTAATAACACCAACATAAATATTGATAATAATTATAATCATTATAAATATCAGTACTGTTATCCAAATTATTATTTAAATTATTATCATTGTTATTATTATTACTATTATTGTTGCTGATGTTGTTGTCATTAATATTATCAGTATTATCATCAGTATTTACCTATGAATCGGTAAGTACCCAATTAACACGGGGTGGAGAGTCGTTAATGTGGATTAATGTCTTACAAAAGGACGTCAGTATTGACCTGGGGGGTGTTTCACAAAGATCCTAAGTCGAACTTAACTCTAAGTGTGACTTAAAAATTATGGAGAGCCATTTGTAGCCTTAAATTTAAATATATTCAAAAGTGAAAAAACAAGTATTTTAGACTTTTCATAAATTCCAGAGCAAGAACAGGAAATCTCTCATGATAATAGAAAATATGAATGGTTTGAATCAACATTTTATACTTTTAAAATAATTTTCATAAAATATTTTCAATGATGCTAACGGCGTTCCGTAATTTTTAAGTCCAACTTAGAGATAATTTCAACTTAGGATCTTTGTGAAACACCCACCAGGGGTTCGAACCCCAGGTCAATAAATTGAGAGTCAAGTGAATAAACCACTCTACATGACACCTCCACTAGGGTTAAATAGATAAGTTTCTTGCTAAAGGACAATAGTTCCGCATGTTGGACTCGAACCACGGACTAATTCATCCACAGTTCGGTGACTTGCCCATGACACTTCATCTTCTGCATAAACGTAATGTTTTTCATATTATCTCATTTGAAGAGAAAAAAAATCGATGAGGAACTTAAAACATATGATTGCATCAAATTCACGATTTTGACAAGTAAAGGCTTGGCACATAGGACTATCCTTTAATAAGAACTACATGTATAATAACTTATATTTATTTTATCTTTTTTAAGTTTTATGATTAACTCTTTTACAGGAAAACTGTTTTTTATTGTATATTTTCTTTGTCACAGAAAACTCAAGACTAAAAGAAGTCAAGTTTCTATGTCAGCGAAGTACACTCGACGAGGATCAAATTGACTTATTTCTTGAAATTGAAAGGATGGGTTGGTCTGGTTGTAGTCAGTCATCTTGCCGATACCCCCTGATGAGCCCCCAATTATCCAGTAAATGACACCATTGAAGAAGCCAATATCCCTGATTTTGTTGAGGTTAGGATATGGTATGTACTCCGTCAATTCCTGGGCACTAGATATATCGGAGCTATTAAGGTCCTTGTAGAAAGATTTACCCGTGCCCCAGTCGAAGAAAAATATGCGACGTACATTTCCTGTGAACAAAGAAAGTTTGGTCATTTTCAATATAAAATGGTGAAAAGTAGGACGTGTCTGCTTGTGAAACTGACGTTGTCATAGTTGTACTCCATGTTGCACAGAGGGATATTGACATCTCAGTAATATAATAATTTAGCAATAATGGTGCTTGTTAACTACAAGTTATTACAGCCAAGGTTGTATTGAGCATGTTTACATTGTCAAAAATATATATTTTACATAAAATCATGCAAAAGATTAAAAGTTACATTGAAATTTATATTGCGTTTATATACTATTTATACTTTAAGATATGGGATTGAAATATCATTTTTGTACAAACAATTTAAACAAAAACATTGACTGATAAGGCTAGAAAAGTTTGATATCATAACGTCTAAAATAATATAAGAGATGTTATATTTGATAGGGTATAATTTTAAAAAACCGTGTCTGAAAATGTAAAAACCTTAAAATTATTAGTTTTACAAGTCACAGCAATGTTATTACGTTCAGCGTGTATGGATTAATTTCAAAGCAATATTGATAATATGATTACTTTTTATTTATATGTTATGGAAAATGGGGAATAATTTTGATAACACTCATAGTTTGTTAAAAACAACCGGCTCCTTTTTTTTTCTTCTGGTTTCCCCTTTGTTCAACTGTATACCACGATGTTGAACTTGTTTATCAGTGAAACACTTCATGTAGGTTTCGTTCATTCATTATTCATTTTGGTTTTCTGTATTCAATATTATGCACCCAATTATTAAAAAATCAGTATAATTCTTCATGATATTTGTGAGTAATGTGGCAAAACCTTCGAACAATAAATGTTTATTTCAAGTCAAGTGACTTGAAAAACAACCATGAACACCAGGTACATGGAATACGTACCTGTCAGATCGATACTCATTCTGTTGATATCTACAGACTTTCGATCCTTAAAGACTACATCAAAATGACCAGATCCAGTGAGATTCGTACGAGCTATACTCCGTCTTAAGGTGATGTACAGATATCTATAATATGGAAATTATCAATTCAATTCATTTAAAGTAAATCCTTCAGATGTCTTTATCATTAAACAAAAACATTTTCTTTTAGCCGATGGTTGTCTGTGCATTGATTTTTGTAATTGAAGTACGTGAATGCATACAAATGTTATCAGTTAATATCACTAAGAGTGACGTTGATATTCAAATAGTTTTCCATGATGTATGAACTTTGATTTTAAATCAACGTTCAGGCGATGCTGCCCTCGAAGGTATGGGCTGAGTCCATCTCGAGGCTGGGGAAATATAGAAAAATAAAAGAGGAAATGCACACAAAATATACAATGGCATCATTTTTCAGACATCCCTATCCAAATATTTTTTTTAAAGAAGGCGATTTTTTATACATTGTAAACGTGATATTTCATGCGTTGAAATCAAAGCGGAAACGAGCAATAGCAAGGTAAACATATCAGCTCGATTTCAGAGTAATACAATAAGTAATTACAAAAATCATGCCAAGCTTTGCACAAGATAATTTACATTTTGAAGTTTGAAGGTGCATGCCCTGTTTCAAGAACATGGGATATTGGGAAAGGGTGTCACAAAGATTTGAATTGTTGGAAGAAAATGGCGCCTTGCATGTCATGCTTGAGTTATTTTAGAACAGTTAGACAATTATGCACCTCTTGACATGCATAGTGAAAAGTCCAGTACATTTTCAAAGCATTTTCAGAGGTCAGGATAGGGTTGAAAAGCCGTGCACAAAAAATGGGGAGAAAAAGAAAAAGAAGCAATGCACGATAAAGGACGAAATTGCGTAAAGGACAGACTTGTGCAGAAAGGAGCTCCAATTATGTCTAAGTCCACTCAAAAAATGATTTGCTTTTAATAGATGCAGAAAAAGAAGAGAAACAGAATCAAACAAAATTGAGTAAATCGGATAACTAACTTGGAAGTTATGAATTTTGTTAGAACATGAAAAATTATGGAACAATGAAAATCACCTCACAAAATGATGATTTGGTTATCAGTATTTGATGTCATTGCCTCACTATTCATCAACTGCTTGATATATTTTTATCCCATTAATTCTCCTTTGTTTATCCCCCAAAACTTGATTTCCCGATGCCTTTGCCCAGGTTATATGATTTGTATCATATTGCGTGAATAACATTTACCAAAAAAATTATGAACTTTGAAGAATCGATACTATTTTCGGTATACTGTACCTCCATAACTATTAATTTTCATACAAATATTACCTCATAATTCACATTCTTAAAGATGTAACTAAAAAGGTTATTCTTTATAAGTGCATCCACACAAAAACATCAATTACTATCAATATAACTGTGATGTGGTGTGAGGAAATAAGACTTTTGGGGGGAATTGAAAATCTATATTATCAGTATAAGACAACAATTACTGGATAGTGGTGGTTATTTTGCCTAAATGCTAAGAAAGCATAAATGATTGTTAGTAAGCAACCAGAGAACTGACGACTTTAGGTCCTTTCCGAGAGACTAAAGCGATAGTGATTGTCTGATCTTTCTGCTTCTATTGAAAGTAAGTTATTATTGGAGTGGACTTGGCCTTTAATCTAAACAGTTTACATAATATGAGTTAGGAGTTAGTTATATAGTTCTATTGGGAATCGATATATCAACTTGGACAGTAATAGACTGGAAATGATTATCATTCATTTAGGTGTAAAGAAAACATGTCTTTTCTTATCAGCTTATCATGCTATTTTACGGATGCATTGGTGTGCCAAACAATACTAATGGAGAACAGGAGTTTGAGTTGTTAATGGGCCATTCAGTGTAAAAAAAATACAACTCTAGGACAGACATGTGTGGTGTGGTCATGTCATTTAGCACATCTTATCTATTATCATATCCAAGTATCTATGCACGATTTGACCCTAACCAGACTAGGGGCTGATTAAGCATAATAACATAAGGACACTCTTGCGATATTATCTATTGTTTATTATTACCAATTAAGTAAAATTGTTAATTATCTAAATGGAAATCAAACCATGTAACTATTGGGTAACACTATCAGCAAAGTTTTTAAAGGTCATCAACTTTGTAATCCTGAAATATTGATTCGATATTCTATGTAGAGTGGTAGGTGGAAACTTCACTTCTAGTCTGGTACACGAGTCATGTTGGACTTACACGATAACCTTTACATAATGCACGTAGCTGTCGAGAAACCTTTCGTTCTGCAATTTGTATTTTGTTTTAGGCCCTGGCGTGCTGAATAGCAGCTTTTGGTCGAAGGAGTTTTCCCTTGTTGAAATATAATTTAATGTAATGAATTGAAAGAATAATCACGAGGATGCTGGTAGTTTATTATCCCTTTAAGCAGGTTTGTATGCATACCCTTTTTCGTCGTCGACCAACATGGCGGCTGGAGCATAATGGAGATTGGTTAGGAAATCCGTTTCAGTTCTCGGTACAGAACTACCCTCTTCAATTGACACTGATGTTATTTTGTATGTCTGCCCAGAAGACAGGAAGAGGATCCTTGATGTTTGAGCCATGGCCATATTTCTGACCCCTCATGTTTATAAGAAACAATGAGTAAATAGAGTTGCGTGTAAGATTCCATCATTACATCTACGTAATCGGATACTTCAAAAATACTAAGCGAGTCCAGAGTGAACATATTTTGGCCAAGTAGAGAGGAAAAGTTAGCCACCCTTGATTGAAAGACGCAACACAAATAACCCCCCCCCCTCCCCTCCCCCAACCTTACGTCAAGGGGAGGTCGAATATAGCATAGTATAATAAGCAGATAAGGTCGGTTCCAGTTTAGCATGTTGTTCGGTCAGTCTGAGTCAGGCAAAATCTGTTCTTTCATGAATAGTACAGCCTTTTACAAAGGTAATCAATTATTTTGTCTTTATTCTCTTTGCGACGATTCTAAAACTTTCTTCTCATACAGTGGAGAAAAGCTGGCGTGCGTGAGCTTAAGTTAGCTCAAGCCCACTCGGCCATGTATTTTTTCCCCACGTCCACACCCCGGTGACTTAAGCCACTGACTTAAGCTCACGCATGCCTGCTATTCTCCACTCCTGATGACGGATAGTCAACCTGTTCGAAACGTCGAGCCACTCCTGCCACTCATCCTCTCCAAGCGCTATAGTTCTCCTTATAAGCTAAGAAAGATAACAACAGACTTTGTTAAAGACTATACCAACAGTCCTTTTCAGGACTACACACCCTCAAGAAAGATAACCGAGATTTCTTTTCAGGACCCCTCAATCCTCCCTCTCTCTCTCACATGGTGCACCCGCAAGCCTATACATCACAATGCAAGCCGATACTTACAAGCAGCATCTAGATATGTGTTGTGGAGTAATATAATAGATTATTTACCTGGAAACATTAATTTTTATAACACTACTTTTAAGAGGGTTAATGCAGAGAAAATGATACTGGATGAGAAGTTATCATGGAAAACACATATCGATAAGATGTGTAAAACAATGTCCAGAAATATTCCTATACTTAACAAAGTTAAGTACTCTTCTCCGACACAATTATTACTGAATTTATACTCTACGTTTGTTCTTTCTGATTTGAATTATACAATTCTGGCCTGGATCAACTGTGAAGGCTCATGATTGGACAGAATCTTACTTCTTCAGAAAACAAATCCATATGTTTTATCATTTATTCAGGCTAACAAGCACATACAGATACATTATACTCGACTAACATTTCTAAGACATTTCCATGTATTTGCTCAGTAGAAACGAGTCACCCGAATTTTCTTTTAATAATGATGAGGGAAAATACAGAATAACACAGCAACCCCACTGGGTTAAAAGCGAGCTCCTATCAACTTCCAAAAACGAGGGCCTTACTTGCTAATAACATTTTTTGCTTTCCGAAATCCCTTCCCATTGATTTTGAAAGAGAGACCCACTTGTTATTCTTCTTTAAATTGTTTATTGCATCAAAATAAGCGCTATATAAAAACTGAGTATTTTTATTATTATTATCAGCATTGCATCTCATTTTTGAGAAAGAGAGACGGTTGTGACTGTTGTGTTGTTTTAGGTCCTTTCAGGAGTAATGTAAGATTGATTAAGTGCGATTGCCTAGCAACAAGTCGTCGATTTTCATGATTTTATAGTGGTTTCCTGTTCAAAAAATTACCATTATACAGCGGTAGAAAAAAAAGGGAAAAAAAATACTGTGTGAGATTCACGTGAATTTGTTAAGAAGTCTGCCGGTGCTTTGTCACGAATATTATTAGGACAATGTATAAAAGAGTGCTTTTAAATTCATTGTTTCTCTCTTCCATTCTCTTTTCCAATCCTACAATTTCTTTCTCTCTCTCTCTCTCTCTCTCTCTCTTCCTCTTTCGGTATGTGATAGGCAAGCTTACACCTCAGCACTGGCGTACTAATAGGTGGAGCTTGGGCAAATCAAACGTGGTTTACTCTAATTCGATACTAGTGATTTACAAAATTTGCTGCTGAAATAACATGAATTTCCGGGGCTTTTTTTTGCCCCCCCCCCCTAAAGAAGTTTATGCTCATTACGCCACTGCACTTAAGAGTGTGTACAACTGAAGCCGAGTTGGCCAATCTATGTCTATAACTGGTCATGTTAAAGCATACGGAAATTGGAAGAAGAGCTTTTGTATTTTTGAACCATTTCAATTACTGAAGTGCAGTTTTATGATACTATAAAAGTTTACAATTTTAATGCTGCAATAATTATTAGGAGGTTCATGCCTGTTTTATTTCACGACATGGCACTACTTAGATGGTATTTACTTTGCAGATACTATCTAAAACGAAAACCACTTTGTCACGTATGGTTTTTTTTTTACCCTCACCCACAAAAGGCTGTCGCCCATTTGAGATTAAAGGAGTCACACCAAGAAGCAAAAGTGTTTTGAATTGATGCAAAATTCATATCATTGCGAAGGGAAAGCATTACTGATCAATTACAACAAATTTCCTCTTCAAAATATGTTTTGGGCCCGCAGAAATCAACTTTCAAAAATGTTAGTTTTGAGATCCAGATTTACTGCCTATTC
>BEXV01000224.1:43712-53874 GCA_003118195.1 Hemicentrotus pulcherrimus | reverse complement strand
CCCCCCCCCCCCCCTGCGTACGCCCCTGAATGCGAGTATCGGTTATGCATGTTCAGGTCAGGCAATCCTGCACAGCACTTGTCATCTTTGTAATGAAACTGGACACTTTCGATATTGGAATACACAAGCGTCATATTACACACCATCTCAACACAATCAGATATGCATGACGTCATTCACTCATTGAAAAATGGTTGTTTTTAAATCTGTGCAATTCTTACCTTTTGTATCGTTATATAGAACGACATCTTCCCGGTTTGTCCCATCTACATTAGCTCTATAAATCATTTTGTCGGAGACATCACTCCAGTACATCTTGTGAAAAACGGTGTCGTATATTATACCCCTTGGAGAAGGTGAAGCGGGGATGGCAGTAAACACTAATTCATTCTGTAGGTTAGCAGTTAAGATAGTCCCTGATGATAGGTTTTGTGGTGACACCAAGATCTTGACTGATGATTCTGAAAATACAGATTCAATCGCTTTAGCAAGTCTTCTCACTGTAACAAAAGTTGGGCAGATGTTACTGGGTAAATCGAATTTTGGCAGATTTTGCCCGATAATTTGGTTATTTTCTCCCAACCATTTAGTATACGAAGTTACCTAATGAAAGGTAAAACATAGGTTGGGAAAGGTAATTGGGCAAATTAAAGTTAGGCTATTCTTGTCCAACAATTGGGATATTTTCTACCAACCATGTAGTTACCGATGATATGATCGTGTAATGTAAAATTTAGATCACTTTAGTATTAGTTGTTCTTCTTTGTCTCATAAGTAGGAAAAAAAAGAACATTATCCATCCATCTAGAATTGAAAGATTTGTAATATGCAAGTAAATTACCTTTACATTCACTGCATCATCATGATAATTTTCGTAAGACACATTCTTGCAGAAAACAAAGTGTTTAACATCATTTTATTTAGTTCTAAATAAATCAAAGAATACTCTTTGTGCATGAATTTTAATAATAGAAATTTTACTGTTTCTGGCTTTCAACCTTCATGGCTCAACGGAAAAGCGATTAAAATTTAAGAAAGAAAAACAATTGAAAATGAATACATACTGTTGGTAACGATAAATTGCGGAAAAATGAGACTTTGGTCAAAGGGTATTACCCGTTAAGGCTTTTAATAAGTAAATTTGTATGAATATTGTATTAACAGAATGTTGAAAGTTTGAAGTAAATCGAACCAATAACATAAGATTTATGAATTGTTTAAGCATGAGATCACTAAATAAGTGCGGATCTAAAAATGACAATTTCTTCCATGTATTGTGACATAATACACACTGACAACTTTCTTGTTTGTCGCGTACATATATTGTCAAAATATCATTAATTTATGTTTTTCTCCTAATTCTTCCTTGGCACTGCTTACAATTTGTTATGGAAAGCATATTAGGTCCTCGAAAGAAAAAATACCCCCCCCCCCGAGTTGTACATTTTTCGAAAAATTAAATTTTTGTTATTTTGTGTGTTGGAACAAATAGTTGCCCGCCTAGACAAATAGGAAATTCGAAGAGCCTATAGCACCAAACATTCATAACTTTCTTATTTTGGGTCCGACTTCATTCTTCACACTTTCGCCAGTCTGGTTTCATTTTATCAAGGGTGGATTTCCCTTTCATTAATCAAAATCACGACAGAAAATTGAAATCGGGAATAATGATTATAATTATAATAATTATATCAATAATATTTATTTTAAAAGTAATCGTAGTGATAACAATAATACTAAAAAATACTAATAAAAATAATAGTACGACAATATTTTATCTTAAAAAATGTTTCTGGTTGACCTTCAGCAACCAATCGGAAATCGGATTACATCCAGTTGGCGTGATAAACACCATCGATTAACATCTAAATGACATTTTCAACCATCGCCACTTGTGTTGTTGTTGTTGTTTAGTTTTTAGTTACCGATAGTGGACAATCTTCAATCCACTTCACAATTAGGAACAATCGGTAACTGCTCGGTGATCATGGTGATGAGTCGGCGACCAGTCGGCGACCAGTCGGCGACTACTTCCCAATCTTCCTACAAGCGGTTGGCGAGGAAGAAATATCCATTTTCTTATGATGCTCTGAGTTACGAGTCAGCAACCCTATCGTGCAACTGATCGACGTTCTTTCCGCAACCGATCGGCGCTCGTTCACCAAGTATTTCTTTCAAACTTCGGGACTTTTCGTAGGTAGCTGTTGTCGATGGTTGCGTTTTTTTCTCTTCAGTTTTTGCTGGTCTGCCACTTAAAATGTTAAATGAGCAAATGTTCCTGACTATGATGGTGTCGTGGTGGACGTGTTCATTAAATCAGTTGGCAAAGTAAATTATGATGAAAGTGAAAAGGCAAGAAATCCATTTCCTCTTTTTCCACAGTGATGGAAGATTTTTCATTGTGAAGATCAAAAACGAGAGACATTGGGCCTTAGTATAAAATATTGAAAAGGAAATCGACAATGGCAAGAAAAAGGGAAGGGGAAAGGGTTGCGAGAAAGGAGAGATAAATAGGGGGCAGACAGGCAAGCAGATATGATCTGGAAGACCTGGTATTTATCATCACTCACCAGTTCTAGGGGTGGTTTTGGTGGCTATGGGAGTGGTGGTGGTGGTGGTGGTGGTAGCCCTTGTTATGGACGTGGTAGCTGTGTCTGGAGATGAAGATGATTCTGTAGAGAAACATTCGAACAAGTAAATTTGGTTTATTGATATCAAAGGTAAAATTATCGGAGGTGAAATACCAGAGGAAAATGTTAGAGGTCAAAATATCACCGAAAAAAGGTTCAAAATTCCAGGGTTAAAAACATCAGTAGTAATTATTTTTAAAAAACGAAGATGTCCATATTTCCTTCACTTGGCAATAAAGCCAGTAATTTGAGTTGCGTTTTAGAGAAAGAAACAGCCAGGTATAGTAAGATGAACGAATAAACGTAGGTTTCATGAACATTTGAATTGCAGGTATTGTGCGTTGACACTGAACATTGAAACATATTGAAATTATGAAAATGTCTGAATGTCAGTCGAATGCCTTCAGTTTTTTTTTTCGCATTTGATTACATAATGAAATGTTATTACATTTACACACCGCCCTATTGAAGAAAAAAATTCTTTGTTTCGGTTCTTTGAAATTTACAATGTACACTACAATCATTTTAAATCTAATCTGACCAATTCCTTTCTCTATGAATGTAACAGCTAACAAATCTTAATCTTTTATTGATAGTTCTCACCTTGATCACAATGTATTCCTCTAAATCCAGACGAGCAGTGACACATGTAACCTGTCATAGTCTCCTCACACCATCCGTTTCCACAAATGTGTTGGTCACAAACTGGTTAAAGATATGAACCACCGCAGAAAAACGCGGACTTGTATGTATAAATAAATGATAACTGCACACAAAATAGAGCTCTGGGTCATAAGACACAGGAATGTGAAGAGTACTACTCTTTGCATGTATATCATCGCGCGACCAAATTCGAGAGGGGTGAAATAAGACAAACAACTAGTATGTAAACGGTAGCATGGGAGCCATGGGATGAATTACTTATTTTTTTAAGAGGAACAATAAACAAATTTGGACCTAGCCAACATTTTGTATTTATTTAAGATTGGAGCATACTATTGTTATACTATTTTTTTTATATTGAGAGCGAGGTGGGACGATAATTACAAAAATCATGCTTGTTATCTTACTTAAAAGTTGGGATTATCTTAGGTATTAAAAAAATTTTGATACTGTTCCGTTCGTTTGAGAAACAAAATAATGTGTAAATTAATCCAAGATATTACATCTATAAATAAAGAGTTCGGTTGTCAATGTCATTTTAAATTGACTATAAAATATTTTCAATATATTGACTCATTAATAAACTGATATTAATAAACTTATTAATATAACTTTGTTGATGACAATTTTCCTCAAAACGCTGGGCGCATATGCCTGTGTTATAATAAACGAAAAATAATTAGAATGACGTATTAGACGTAGTTAATTACAATTTTGTGTCCATGATGAGACAGAGCTTCATAAGAGTAGATTTAAACAGTTATTATGATCAGAATACCCATTGTTTTAAAAATAAATCATGCAAATAGACCTACTGAATGAGAAGACAAAACATCTGTTGTTAAGAGGGCAATGCGATGAAGCTTATCCGACCAGCTGAACAGTTGTTACAATACCTCCAAACTCACCCGAATTACATTCTTGTTGGAATAAAGTAAGTTTAGATTCCTTCGGACTTGAATAACAGAAGCGTTTGATATGCACGGAAATTATTCGAACAGTTGGCAAGTATACCGAAACAAGTTTGCAAGAATCGGCATATTTTTCGCCAAATGTGCGGGGAACATACTAAATGATACGTAGTCATAAAGAGTTGATTGAAGAAGAAAAAAGAATGACAAAAAAATATCCACTGAGAGACGAACTACTTGTGGACACTGCATTCAGTATGACAATTAAAGCTATTAAAAGGAAACTCTCCTCCCTAAATCTCTCTCTCTCTTTCTCTCTTTCTGTCTCAAATAAACACACACATACACACACAAAGACACATATGTACATAGAGCGATTCAGATATTGCAGTGTTTAAAAAAAAAAATGTAAATTCAACATTCGCGTCATAATTTTAATATGCCAACATGATGACGTAATAACAACTTAATCATTCATACTCTTACCCAATTGTGTAGTTGTGTTAGGTATGTTAAAAATTGATTTGTTCCGAGAGAATGCGACGTATTGACGGTGACATATTGAAGCTATACTCAAAAAATTATTCAACAAAGGCCCTAATTCAACTAGTCCATCTTCCATTCATAATTTATGCTGAGCACAAAAAACAATCAATTTACTAGGGGTATGCATGATTAAGTTGTTTATTGTAAATCCTTGTGTTGATCNCCCCCCCCCCCCCCCCCCCCCCCTCTCTCTCTCTCTCTCTCTCTCACTATCTCTCTCTCTCTCTCTCCTCCCCCTTCTCCCTCTCTCGTTCTCTCTCCCTCCCTTCCCTACCCAAAGGAAGAAAATCATATAAATACCTGGAAATCTGCACACTCTTTGTCCAGGAGTTATATCAAGTGTTTTCCTCCTGGTAGGACATCCACCAGTTGCAGATAAAGCAGGGATGATCTTGGGGATGGTTTGTACCTTCCTGCCATCGGGATGTTCTTTTTTCTTACACTTCATGAACATTGGCAGGGTGTAATTCAGGCCTAACCCGTCAGAACAGCATACCTTGCTTGCATCACATGAGACAAGTTGGGCTGAGGGCAAACACACAAAGCTGTTCTATGTACTAGTGAATGGGGTAAATGCAGCCGTCCCCCCCCCCTCCCCCAGCATCCATCTGAAAGAATACTTGTATTGAATAATGGATGAAAAACAATATTCCCAACAAATGGAGATAAAAAAAGACAATAATTGGGTACACGCTCATGAATAAACATAAATATGAATAAACATAAAATACACATGGAAACCGATCCGTCATGGCATCAGCTCCTGCTTTTTTGCATTTTCTACCTCGCGATACTTTTAAGAAAGCCCTTGAAACCTGTCTCTTGTTACAGTAGTTTTTATATTGTTCTGCAATATGTCTAGATGTTCTCCAAGTTTTTAATGCAGCGCATAATTATACATTTCAATACTATTCAAATTTAACCTAACAATTACCATTAAAAAGTGTCCGATCAGCTTTGGGCAAGTTCACGAAAAATTCGAGTAATGTTTGCCCCATCACGATCCCCGTTTAGAGCAAATTGAGGTAAATTTACACGAGTTAGGACATAAGTGCCCGAACCTCTAGCAGCAGATCCATACACCTAGGGTAAGACACATAATTGCAGATGATACCACTCGTCCAAGGGCGTTGGTACGAACTTTCAAAATATTATTAAGACTATAACCATTTTGACTAAGCCAAGTTCATGAACTACTAAAAGTAACATCATTATGCAAACGGCTTTAATCATTGTAAATGGAAACTGGGGTAGGTGTAATTGAGGAAACAATTTTTTTTTTAAACTCAATTTTTTGCCTAATTTTAGCCTAAAGCCTTGTTGTCTTCATTTTGAAAGATTTTCGTTTTTCCGAAGTTTTGTTTTTTCAGGAGGTTCATAGTTCCGAAGCTTTCGTAATTCCGAAACACACATTTCACAAACGAGGAGTTTCACATATAACATTTCGAAAACGGAAAATTGAATTATCACCATAATTTCATGGTGAAAACAAGACTTTGACTTTTCATCTGATGAAGCAAAAAGTAGGTACATACCAAAGAATACGCATGATAGGACAGCTAAAGTGGCCTTCCAAAAATGTCCGCGTTTCTCACCCTGTGGTAGAAAAACGATTTCGTGATTACAAGTCAATGCACTTTAGAATTACAATTTCTATGATTAAAGAGAAGGTTCATTGAAATTTTGAAAATAGGTAAATTATACCTCTATAGATCGCTGAGAGCCATAGAAAACGAGGAAAATACTTGATGCCCCCTCACTAGTGTGAGAATGAATTAATTGCAATTTTGATACCCTTCCCAGTACCCACTCAATAATTGAAATGACGGCGATAGAACACATGAGATTTGTGTGACATCACCGAATGAACTATCCTGCATCACACATTCGGGACAATGTTGGATGCCCATTGCAATTTTTGGAAATGTGTTAAACGTTAATTGTTTGTATATTTACCGCCAGTGGTGATATTTCCTTTATTTTGGCAATTTAAATGAGATACACCAAATAATAGTACTTTCTACAAACTTTTGTTTGATTGTTAAGTTATTTCCGGCATATTTTAGCATAGAAATCGGAATAATAATCACTCATTTTGAGGGCATGTTAGCGTGTACGTGTCTGCTCTTAGCCTTTTGACAAGGCCTCGTGACTCTGGCTAAGCGGCTGAGAAGAGTCTAGATACCCCAGGTGAACGCGCGACCGAGTGACGAATGTCACGAGGCCTCTTGGAAAGTGGTTTTCACTGCTCCGCATGAATTATTCATTGATACATTTTGACCAATCAGAACGGCGATCCAGTCCAACNTCACTAGTGTGATAATGAATTAATTCCAATTTTGATACCCTTCCCAGTACCCACTCAATAATTGAAATGACGGCGATAGAACACATGAGATTTGTGTGACGTCACCGAATGAACTATCCTGCATTACACATTCGGGACAATGTTGGATGCCCATTGCAATTTTCAGATATGGGCTTTAATAACGCTGTTTGTCTGACTGCAGCCAGTGGTGATATTTCCTTTATTTTGGCACTTTAAATGAGATACACCAAATAAAAGTACATTTACAAACTTTTGTTTGATTTTTAAGTTATTTCCGTCATATTTTAGCATAGAAATCGGAATAATAATCACTTATTTTGAGGGCATGTTAGCGTGTTCGTGTCTGAACTGGGAGCGCGAAGGTTATTTTGCATGCTGACCTGACGACTCTACTGGTGCAAAAAAGGCGACATTACATAAAACTGCCCAGATATTCATAACAAAAATGAATGATTCGACCAATTAATTTTGTTTTTTTTAATATAAATTAAGTCGTAGTTCCAGGTAAATGAGGAAAGAGGGAATCGAGAGATGACCTATATCAGTCCGGTCCGGCTCGCGATTCCCGGCTAGCTTGATCGCCCGCCGGGCTGCCTATGGCTATGTGGCAAGCCGGCTACTGTGAATGCGATGCAGGCAGCTAATATAGTACCGTGCATGGGCCAGTAGAACACTACAGGTGTAGAGTTCTACTTCTAGGTCAAGATCTCCCACATCTTTATTGTCGTTGTCGCTGCCCGGGGTACTTCCTTCTTCTATCTCCTCAAAACTCAAATCAAGCATGTTTTCGTCCCTATCGATATTTCCAGGGGATTTTGATGAAGGTAAATGTCGGCGAAGAATGGGTACGGCACTCTTTGTAATACAACTGATTTTCACATACACTACATTGTCAATCAGTTCAACTGAGCGGCTGTTGTTCATTCGGTGACGTCAATGGGAATTCAGCTGTATTACGATCGTTTTCGGGGTCATGAGTCGGTTGATTTTTCGTCAATTCTGATCAATTTGTATAATTTTCGCTCGGTTTTACAAGACAAACAATTGTAATATTCTTACTCAGTGTAAATTTACGATTGCAATGATACCAAATTTAGTAAAATACCAAAAAATGAACCTTCTCTTTAAAGGTTTTTTTTTTCATACGATACAAATTCTACACATCTGATTCCAGAACCTTGGTAGACCAGTAGATAAGTCTCCAAGAGATCATTTCAGAATAATTGAATTAAGATGAATTCATTTAATCACGGTAAAACCCATTTCAGCCAAAAAGACTGCTTTTTCAGCAAGTCAGTGCTACATTCATAAAACGGATCATAATAGCAAACTGGATATAAGTGCTTAGGAAAAAACTACCTAAGGATGACATATATAAATCAAAGTGAAGAGAGAAAGCTAATACACAAAAGGATATTACATGTACAAACATATACAAATTGATATAATAAAGTGTTATATGAACGAAAATGGAACAACAAAATCATAATAAAAAGCTAGCCCATCAAATGAAGATAGCTGGCGTAAAGTTATGTGATACAAAAAGTTTAATATGAATGAATTTAGGAAGAATAAAATTGAAGAAAAAAAGCTAAAAACATTAAATGACAAATAACAGACAAAGATAGTTGATATAAAGAGTGTCATTTGAATCAAAAAAGGCATAGGGGACGAGAAAATGGGGTAGGATGGGGGGAGGGAAAAAGAGAGAAAAAATGTGAGAAAAGGACAAGTATAATGTCACATTTAATAAATCTATTACAGTCGGCATGGTCGGGATGGCATTGACTTCATTTAATATTTCGCAAAACAACACTGTTTTTAACAGTAATTACTTACCATTTGGTCCGTTTTCAAGTGTTCCCGACAGATACCCAAACGAGTTCTGCTAAGCCGAACTGTAAGATTTATGTCTAGAGCCAAAGCTGTATCAACGAAAGGCACGCGCACAACTACATCATTGTCATAGCAACATCCCTGGTTACTTTAATGATAACGTGTCTTCAACAGAAACGTATACAAAATGAAAGGATATTTTCCAGTAACGCTCAGCTCAGCTCTGAGGGCTTACAGTTTGGTAAATATATAGTATAATGTTCTTAACTCCCAAAACAAACGAGCACCTGTCTGTGTCGAATTACCTTGAATTTCATAAGCAAATTAAAAAGTAATGTGGCTTTCCTGGAGCTAAATTTCCAGCGATCCATGGAGTGTTCCAACGTGTTTTGATCCCACTCGATATAAACATGATTAATCACTATAGTTTCAGATCTGCGAGCGAAACCTTGGTTTTTAATATCATGCCATTACTGTATTGCAGTTTTTCCCAATGATTCTGAACTATGCACGTATTACCTACTCATGCACTGTACCTACTAAAGTGACTTTAACCCAATAGAAGTGCAATTGAGATAATAACTGACAGCTTAAAATAATGAATCAAAATGTCGAGCATGTCTATGAAGGAAACAAATTAAGAAATCTTAAATAGACAACCAAAGGAGAGTGGTGGGAGGCAAAAACCTGCAACCACTGTTGATGTAGTCGCCTTTTGATAGGTAGCAGTTTCAAATACATGAAGGTGACCAGTTTGACATTGTATTCATGTTGAAGTTTTAGCCAATATTAGTCTTTACACAATATTGGCCTTCGTACATAAATAGCCAGTCAAATATAGCCAGTCAAATATATTTGACTTTAGCTCTTGTTTTCATTTCCATCTGTACAAAAGACTAAATTTTGTTTGCTGCTAGTATAACTTCTCTTTAACACAGATGTACCGCCCTTCCGGCTCTAAACAGAGTATAGTCCAGTCAAACAATATGAATTCACCCAAAACAAGTTGCAAATGAATGCAGTCTAAATCAGTGCACATAGAAATAATATTCGTAACAACATACCAAAAGTCTAGGACACTTTAAGAAGTGAAAATCAGTCCAACCTGCATTGTTTGAACGTTAGAAAAAAAAATCATATACCATTTTTGTAGTTATTTTTCCTTTAAGTGGTGTTTTGAAGGTCAGTAAACACAATGATTTTTTTTTTCCGATTAATATAATGACTGTGGCGGATCAGGGGGTCCA
>BEXV01000224.1:9242-31964 GCA_003118195.1 Hemicentrotus pulcherrimus | reverse complement strand
CCCCCCCCCCCCCCAACCTAAAATGATATCCTGGCTGCGCGCTTGAAGGGGAAATTTGTTCCGCCGTATCAAAAAGAATGGTTTACTAATGTAGTACATCCTACGTTTTATGCATAAGGACAATCAACGACCCCAAAAGGAAATTGTGTGAGAGGGAATTTTTTTTCAAAGTTTATTTATTTCTTGTGCTATGTATTTGGGTTTCATTTTTACTCACCGGTGATAGCTGTTTCTGATATTGACGTCGATGTCGTCGTCGACTTTTTCATTGCGTTATTAGAACTCGAGGGGGAATCTGTATAATTTACCGACGAATAAAGAAAAACATTACTTAATTTTAGATGTTAAAGATGGAAACTAAACTACATGTTCTCGTATTTAAATAACGGCAAACGTGTTCCGTTATATTTGAACGCTCAGTCAAAGTAGCTCGCTAGCACAGCATTTTTCAACCAGTTGGTAATTCCACGTGGAAATGGGTTTCAAAGATAGTAATCGGTATTTCTTCTTCCTCGCTCGCTCGCTCGAAACATTTAGAAACGGGAAGCTTTGGGCAGAAGATTGCCTGAAAACCTCCATATTTGAGCAATGTGGTGCCCGAATACCCTTCTTCTTTTTTTTTACAGTGATATATTTTATATATGTTATATATAAATTTCATGTACACCTTCTTTTTTTGTATTACGTATAGCTCTCGCCCTTAGATCGCTCGCAAAATTAAGAAACAAATGTGCCCGTTAATGTGTACATGGCATTTCACGAGTGCCAGGGAGATGCACAATAAATATCTTATGTAATGTGTTTGTAATTGGAGTGATGCGAAATTTGTTATTGCTAAAAAGGGTGCTGTGATGGAAATTAGTTGAGGAGAAACGCTGCACTAGCAGACGATCTCTCAGCAATTCACGCAGACATTTTAGCGACAGAAGGGTGGGTGAAAAAAAATGATAATTACGGTGAGTGGGTACAAGATCAAATAGAGAGAGAAAATGAAGACAATATACACATCTACTACACAACAATTGTCTTCGTCTATCATCTTGTTTTCAGTCATGGCATAAAGCCAACTTTTTAATTAGGAAGTAAAATTTCAAATATTAATCTCTAATTTAAAAAATGGATTTTCAATCTCTATCGACTTGGTTTCAAACCTGCTATCCTGCGACATGGCAACTATAATTATGTAATTTACTATTCATATCTCTGAGCATTGATCCAGTAGGGATGATTATTTAGGGGTGAATAGGATGTGTCATTTCACCTAAGGAAATGTCACAAAAACCTATGAAACTCTGCGAAGATGCCAAATCAACGCCGTGAAAAACCTGGTCATTAAATAATTATAATCTAATATAACTTTTTTTCTGCGAGTATTACCAAAACAATTGTTCCTATTTCTTACTTTTATCGCAATGTATTCCTTGATATCCAATCGAGCAGTGACATTTGTAGCCTTCCATAGTCTCCTCACACCAGCCTTTTTCACAAGGATGTTTATCACAGTCTGCCCAAGAAATGAAGGACGAAAAATACATTCACCGATTAAAGATTAAGCAGCAAAGTGTGCTTTACTTGTAATGATTTGACTTGATTAGTAAAATCAAATATCAAATATGAGGTTATACAGTTTAAATATTTAGTAGATGGATCTCAGCAACTCCATGGTTACTTTGAAGATAACATTTTGTTTATGATGTTCCTGTAAATTCTATAGTGATTTTCAGCCAGATATCACTATTGAAAACCGAGCGCGAGCAAATACGGGGAATATGCCCCTTTGGACACCGTATTACAACACTACCCAAGCCTTTATTAGCAATGTTGTTAAGCATCTTGTCAGCAAAATAAGCCTCATGTTCAATATTTTGTTTGATATTAAAACTTAATTCTAATTTGTACAGTTCACCTAGTAACTACGTATTGCCTGGACACTAATTAGTTTTCCAATATTAAATGACATTATGCAAACAATATTATTATTTGCATTTGCACCCATGCGCACGCTTCGCACGCACACACACACACCTCCACTGAAGTCTCTCTCTCTCTCTCTCTCTCTCTCTTCCTCCTCTCTTTCTCTTTTTTGTTTGTTCTCTCTCTCTCTCTCTCTCTCTCTGTATATATCTCTCCCTCTCTCTTGTTCTTCTGTATCTCTATGGCACTCACTCTTTCTATCCCTCCCTCTCTTTCTCTTTTTCTCTCTCTCTCCCTCTCTCTCTCTCTCTCTCTCTCTCAGTATCCTCTCTCTCATTATATCGCACAGTCTCTCTATTAGTATCTTCATTTGTCCACATCCCTCTGTTTTTTTTTTCTCTCTCTCTCTCAGACACACACAACACACACGCACACAGTCTCTCCATTTGTATACAGCCGTCCCCTCTCAGCCCCCTCCCTTATCTTTCTCTCTCTCTCTCTCTCCCTTTTACTCTCCCTCTCTATGTCCCTCTCTGTGTCCCTCTTTCTCTCTCTATCTCTCTCTGTACATATCTCTCTTGTTCTTCTGTAACTTTATCGCGCTCACTCCCTCTATCTTTCTCTCTTTTTCTCTCTCTCTCCCTCTCTCTTCTTCTCTCGCTCTTTCTTTCTACTTCTCTCCCTCTGTCCATGGTGAAAAGCCTGGTTATACCACTGTTATCGAGACAAGATATTCTGTCGCATGACAGTCAGACTGTTTACCAGGAATTCTGCAGACTCGGTGTCCAGGAGGGATTCCTAGATTACTCTTCCTTCTGAGGCATCCATCATCATCATCATCATTAGATGAATAAGGGATAAGCTTTGGGATGGTTTGCATCATGCCGCCATCGGGGTGTTGTTTCATCTTACATTCGATGAACATTGGTAAGGTGTAGTTTAGGCCCAATCCGTCCGAACAACATGTATTTGTACGTTTGCTTACGTCAGATAAAACAAGTTGGCCTGGGAGCAAAAGAAAAGTGTTAAATAGTACGCAAACAGTGACCTCCCTCCTTCACCTGGACTGTACTAAATGGGAAACCTCTAATTTGGCACATCTACAAGGAGGTCATGAATATGCATGTTAATGACGTCTCCCGGTTTTCATGAATATTTGTGTGAAGGTGGCACCAGCAGCACGGTAGGGCGGTTAAATCAGTAGCAACATTTGACCATAACAGGTATATTGTTTGTGGATGTGTTATATTTAAGGTGATATTAAAGTAAACAACATACTAGTATCACGTTTGTTTGTTTTTTTTAAACCAAAACTGGAATTTGACATAATTTGACGTCTCGATCGAGATCCCTACATAGTACTGGTAAAATAGAAATTAATACGGTGAACTTTAATAGGCAACGACATGTTTTAAGTAATCAAGCAATATTATCGCATTCCTCGGAATCTTGAAAAAAAAACATTGAAATATCTGTTACATGTAATTTGAATCACACAACCACGCATGAAACCATTCTCTTTGACAAAAAACATAAAGAGGAATATGAAGAATGAAAAATTGAGCGATTTTATCTGAAATGAAGCTAATAAATCAACATTGGATATTCTCTCTTTCTCTCTCTCTTTCTCTCTCTCTCTCTCTCTTTATTACTCTTCCTTCATGATCTATAATGCATATAGGGAACAACGTTTAATACTTTTCAAAGATATATAATTAAAGGTAGTACGTACTCATCACTAGGCAGGTGACAATGACACAAATGACCCTCAAATCTAGCGTCTGTTCGTTGCCCTGTGTTTCATATTAAGTAGGAAAAAGAAATTTTACATGTTTTGTACGCGTTATAAACTCGTTTATCATCATTATTAATGAACGTTACAAGTGAACGTATTCGTCTGTAAAATTAAACACTTTTTTGCAGATTACCCTCACACATGGAATTGCGGAGGGGGAGACCTGGAGAGACAAAAAGAGGGAATGGGAGAGCGGTCAATATCTGGACCTATGGTACGACACTGGAATCCGAAAGTTGCATTCACTTTTCGTACATAAAACTCTGAATTACAATACTAAATGGAGGTTATACTAATAATGATAATCAAAAGTTCACTGCTTTTTTGTAGAAATAAATGCTCACCATTTTGTCCCGTTACCGGAGGCTCCCAGAAGTCTGCTTCGCCAAACCGGAGACAACAAGAAAAAACCCTATCGCAGCAATAACTTTCGTGTCTCTCTATTTATATACTTCTGTTTTTTAGGGGGAAAGAAAGTGAAGAAACAAATCTGTCGATGCTTAGCAAGAAGGAAATGCGCAGTAGAAAGCAAAATATATAAATTGGTTGTCCTAGAGACGCTACGATTCGGCGGTGGTAATCTGAAATATCGTCTATTGAATTGGTCGTCCAAAAAAAAAAGTAATTAAATTAATTGATCATTGTGGGCTTTATCTCGGAGCCGTGTTGCAACTCATATCAATGTCTAGTTTCTGGATAAAAAAAACTCCAGCAGTGGCGTAGCTACAGTCGGGACAGAAGGGTATGTGCCCCTTCCCATTCCCCTCCCCCTGTATCGAACGATACCCCCTAAGAACAAAGAAAAAAAGGAACCATATAATATAGGTAAAAGAGGGGATATGGGGGAATGGTGGGGGGGGGGCGTCATAAAACCTCCTCCCGTATCTCATCTTAATCAGTTACCTCCTTTGGAATTCTATTTTATTTCAACGAGTATGACCAGGGCCCCCCCCCCCCAATGATGTTTGTGCCCCCTCAGTTGATACACTCACTCACTCTACGCCACTGAGCATCATCCTGTGTCGAATCGAAATTAGTTGTTAGTTATTTATATCAATGATGCTTATATTTATTAGCTAATTAGGAAATGGGGTAGCCATGTCATTGTTGTTATTTTTACGAGGAAGGGATAACCATGGGTGACCGTTGCCTGCTGCCCTGCACAACCATCCATTCGACGTGCGTTAAGTTGCTATTAAAATATCAAAATTATCTGTATGACGATTGATTTAGGAATTAGCAAGAGTGGCACTATATTATCGGAAGAGAAATTAATTTTCTCTCTGTCCACTCATGGCCCACTCACCGCATTGAATAGAAAATCAGCCCTTGGGCATCTGTTTTAATCTATTTTCAAGTTTGAGTGTTTCTAGAAATAGTTCGATTATTTCATATATATATACAATACAGCTTGTACTGCGAGAGTTATTGTCTTGAAGTTGGCATGTTTATCAATAAACAAGCAACTTATGGTAACGATTGCAGACATACTAAAGCTTCCCGTTTTGCACTCATGGGCAAAAATAAAATTATACCGCGTTCAATTCGATTAGTGAAAAGAAGAAGAAGAAGAATAAGAGATAGAAGAAGAATTTTCTTCTATTTTCTTTGATAAAAGGTTTCATGATTCCATTACTTTAAATGATTGTATAATATAGATTATTGTCAGGTTAATGTTCCATTTATTGACGCATAAAAAAAAAAGATAAAATAATACCATTTTTTATATTGATTGATTGATTGATTAAAATTCCATTATTCATGTAGCACGATGAGTGGGCGGATGCGGTTTTGACGAAATTTCGAGGAATATTATTTCTATTTCACTTGCGCTATCCTCCAAGCTGATTCCTTCCTCTCACTTTCTTCCCCAGCAATTTTGAACAGCGCCATCAAACGCATTATGCAATTTCGATACCTCATTTCGTATGAGATGGACACTGAGCTCTACACTATCACACCGGGCATTGTTCAAGGTGCCTTGCAACTGCCGTGCGATATGTGTCATTCGGCTTCGTACTGCTGTGTACTGCACCATGCGACTCCATTCATAGACCACCGTAAGTAGCCCGAGCGATGCTCGCACGGAGCCCTTGGCCTTGCGAGGTATGCAAAGAAGTACACCGCTGCTAGCGTCACGTGCGCTCATCAACAAAAGTAGCCACACCCAAAGATTATTGAACATGTCGAGAAGAACAAAAATAGGCAATAACCTGTGTCTAAAGACCACATTTTTCTTCTCCCCTTGAAAAATGTTTTTAATTGAAACATGTACTGTATGAACCTGTATACATATAAACCGTATGTATCCAAAGACCACCTTTTCTGTTTTCCTTGAATTGTGTTCATCATTAAAACGGGTACTGAAAGAACATGTACATAATGCCCATCTGTATCTAAACATCACTTTTCTTGTCCTTTGGTTTAATCTTTATATTATATACAGGTTTCAAGGTATCTTCAATTTGATATCTTCGGGCAAAACATCGATCCCATGGCTTTAAAAAAATAAGATTTTAGATTCAGACAGTACTAACTAATATGTTCCTTAAACTTTGGCAAACAATTTTCAAAAAATATTTATTAGCGTCCCCGTCCGCTTCCTTTTTTAGAGGGCCGCCTGCGTTTTTTTTTTTTGTTTTTTTAATGAAAAAACATGAAAAACATACTGAAAACGATATTTTCCTGATTTAAAAAAAATGTTATAAGATGCTGGCGGCCCTCTTTAAAAAAAATAGCCCTACTGGCTGGTCGTCAGGAAAATGTACCGAGCTGTTATTTTGGCCTTATTCAACCTCCAATTCCTCCCCGTACATCTATACATTATTCCTTAGCCGATAATACCAGCATGGTATACTACATAGCAGTTGAAGGTTGGTTAGATTGTTTGTTTAACCTGACTGTTTTGGTTTTAACTAACATCCAAGGGACCGACGGTTTTAAGTCCTCTCCTAGGGACTTAGTAATGAGGATTAATACCTTACCAAAGAGCAATTTGGTTTCCAACACGGGACGTCCCGATTACGAGACCTATCTACCACTGTGCCATCGCGCTTCATCGGTAAATCGGAACAACTGAGCGTTATAGTTCACGTGTATGTGCCTCTAAGGGATTTGTCTGGGTAATTTATGAGTTATGATTAAGTGTTTCCGGAACATCTCCCTATGAAACTCCTCCTCACATCAACGTTACTGCAAAGATAATGAGATTGGATACGACTGTTGAATATGCAGTGTCAGATACAATAACGTCTTTGATTGTCACTAATGTCTAAACGTACAAGAATTGAAATCTATTTCTGTGGGATCAGACTTGAGATCCCTTCACTAAAAGAGTGGAATTTACTCTAAAACATATTATTCAACCACTGTATATAGTTGATTCCACTATGATTTGGAACAGAATTAACTCCAAAGGAACATGAAAAAGTGATCACTAATATGATTCCCAAAAGGGCGGATTCACTACTACTACTACTACTTTTACTACTACTACTACAATTTATACTACTACTACCGCTATTACTACTTTTTCTACTACTACTACAGTACTACTACTACTGATAAAAATAGTAATAATAATGATACTCTTATACTACTACTAATAATACTTCTACTTCTACTACTACTACTATTTCCAATATATTGATACTACAATAACTACTATTACTACTACTTCTACGACTTCTACTGCTACTACTTTACCTACATGTATTTTTGCTCATGCTGCAACTATTAAGTATCGTTTTCATGTTTTATCGAAATTCTCATCCTCATCACTATTTTCTTTTTAAAATCTCGTCAGATTTCTAGATGAATAAATGTTTGTCGGAAACGATTTCCATAATCGTTTACATCTGTATATTAATCCCTTTGACCTGAAAATAATAATACTAATGCATATTAGGTTTAACACAGCACCTGCTTTATATATGTCATAAATATTCAATGAGCCGCATTATACCCCTCGGAAAATCTTTATCATACGTTCTTAGTCATCGATTTCATATGGTTATTACTATATACACGCAACAGATTTTCGAGGCCATAGAACCCTATTCCATAATTAAGATTTATTATAGGCCTATGTGTATAAAACAGGTTATACTGAGATTTCCAAGCCCCCATCATGCTGTACCTTATATGGAAATAAAAGTTAAACAATTAGTGATTATTTTGCGCGAATAATTGATTACATTTATTTCGTATTCATAGATGGCACATGCTGTGCGGACCTTTTTAGCCAGAATAATGTTATCAATGTTTGTCATCTCAAAGAAATTACATATTATGAATACTTCAAACCACTTTTGATATTTTCACAAATAATCTTTTCAGAGCCACCGTAATATACTGTTTGTTTGAAGACGTCGGTATAATTACACAGAATGATAGTCAATCATTTTTGTATTTTCCTTTAGCTACTCCACAAAGAGTTTTCCATTAATATAGTTATAAAGCTTGACTCATCGTTTCTCCCAGCTTCCACGTACAAACAGGGATATGTTTTCTTTGAGGAACTGCTTTGCTTTTATCAGAGGACGGTTAGAATGAAAGACCCGAAATTCACAACCTAAACAACAACAAAATAATTTTACCAACTCTCTGGGCAGAACCCGTACGATTCGAGAAATGACACATGGTATCTATTATCGAAAAGTAGGACAAAGATTTGAATGGAGCAGGTGGGAAGTGTGTTTTTATTGTGTCAATCTTCATGATCTTTGTACCATCCGAATCGTAACGTTAACGAGGCTTAATTGCCATGGTAACAAATCTTAGGGACATGCGTGATTTCCAGGCGAGTCCTGCCTTGTGCCTTTGAACAATATTCCATCCGGCAATACACGGGGGTACTCCAATTTTATCACGAACCAATTTCAATCTCATTAGTTAATAATCCACTCCACAAGTATTCATTAATCAAAACCAGTCCTAGATATTAAGGTTCACAATATTGGATACATTAGATATGGAAAATGATGGAGGGCGGGTGAATTCCGTTTAAAAGCACACTTTAGATACTGGGTAAAAATTTGCCACGGAGGTTAATGAGGGTATTTTTTTTTTCTTTACTCAATTTGATTATTGGTCAATTATTGCCCATTTTAAAGTTATATTTTGACTCTTATTTATAGACAATGTATTACTCAAGCTGGGCAAATAAAATTTCCAAAGTTGGTGGAACACCTGATTGGCCAAGCGCTGGGCATTTTTTTTTTTTTACTAATATAAGTAGGATTGAATATCGTGTAAGGATAGTTCGATGTGGTCGGTATAACTGGCATTTGTATACATAGTGAAAGCTTTGACATTACGTTTGAATTTACTTAAACAGAAAATGAATTTACAAAGGACACAATTTCGCCATGGGGGCTAAGGTTTTTTACCCAAATACAGCTTTCAATTTACTAATGGAAAAGCGGACTTCTTTAATAAGAGTGAAAATGTTTATTTTGTCATCAAATTTATATTACCAAGGAGACATCTTTTTGATATTACTTAATGTTTGAATATAAATATTAATTCAAATTTAAATCCTACAAACTACCAAAACACCATTTTCAATCAGAATATGATGTGTGAATTTTCCCGAATATTGGTGATTCTGAAATTCCTTCAGTAGTTTCGTTGCCCCTCATAGAAATCTATTTGATGCCTGTAAATGCTTTGTACATTGCCGTTGCAGAATTAACTGTTTAAAAGATATTTTCTGGAGACAATAGGAATACGTATCAATTTGAATGATTTTGAAAGTTTTATTTTTTCCCGACAGCTTTCCAGCTGTAACTTTTTATCGTAGTTACAAAGTGGGATAGACGAATAAATATCTACGTTTTCGATACAATATACTCACCATACAATCAATAATGGTGGAATTCAAAGCATGCATGAATAGCATACTAAAAACTATTTTAAAAATCCATGTACGCTGTGATTCATTATTTCTATTTCCTCATTAACAATTAGATTTGTGACCTGCTAATTTCTAAGGAATCGTTGCCAAAATCTCTTGCACTTGTTCATGCAGCAGTCCTTTTTATCAACAATCGAAATGACAGCTCGCTAGGTCTGTCAATAGTCTTTGTATATCTGAAGTGTTATAAGGACTACCTCACATAATGATGAATATACAAAGATAGTTTGCTAATCTGTCAAAATGGGGGTGTTTTTGGCAACTAGGCTATGAATAACGTTTGTATTTTTAAATAGCGAATGGTACATTCAGATCAGAAAACAATTCTCCCAGCTGTAATACTATTTGTTAATGTTCACGGTTGATTTTGAATTAAGTACGTTGTCAAATTCGCATTTTATTTACTTATTATTCCAGTGACCCCCTCCCCCCCCAAAAAAAAAAAAGATAGTGCCCCATTAATGACTAAACCTAAGTCTTGCCACTGAAAAAGGCGATATCTGCCTCGGGAAACAGGTGTCAAATCCTTGCTTTATTTTTCGGTTTACCTCAAGACAATGAACAGCAAATAAGAATTATTGTAAAGCTTTTACGAATATTTGTCTTTTCCTGTCGTTCTCTAATAAAGCATGGATATTTAAGGCCGATTAAAACTTCGCCCTTGTTTCTCGTCCGGATTTTTTCGAAAATGAAGAGGAGGGGTTCCATTTTATTTGATATCTGATATTTTTCCTGTACATAAAAGTGTTATCGGGTCCATTTCAACAACAAATTATTATTTGCACTTAATCCTGCATCTCAGGGGGGCGTATCAAGGTGGAATTGTAATATATTAATGGATTTTGTTACTTATGTCTTCAGATTCGTGTTTACTTTCATTTCACAACCGAAATAAGAAAACATGAAGAAGGAGGGGACGAGAAACTAAAAACCACTTTTATTGGGCTTAAAAGCAAACGATGATGAGAGTCTCTCATGATCGTTGACCATGGACCACACCCCCTATTGATAGACCACCCCTCTTTAAACCTGTCCCTAATTATATAAAAGTTAAGGAGATATAAAACCAGTTGGTGCAGCCAAGGGATCTATACTAGCTGAGCGGTAATGAGTCATGGGTAAACTGCTCAGGTGTGCTATCGAAACCAGGCTCTAATTAAAATAAAAATGAAACAACTAGCGGGTAAGCACCATCATAGTGATCCTACCACATCCCGAGCCCTTCCCATCTAGCTTAAGCTAAACGAGACTGTCCGTGGTCATTTGATTATTATTAAGATGTCCGGTGGAGGTGACGCTTTCCCAGTTCTTTCCTTTTATCAACTTTATTTACTTTTTAATATTTGGGAAAGTCGGCACTTGTGGTTGAATAGCGGATAAATCAATTTTAAATGCTCGAAAGCAACCACAAAAAGCTGTCACCCAAAACTGTGATTATTGAATTTATGAAAACAGATTTTGACATTAAAATTTGTATTACTATAATTTTCTACGTTGTATTTTAGCAGTAATGTACAGAAATCAGTCGAATTTACCTGAATATTAATAAGAATCACATTCCTACACGCCTATCCTATATATATCTGTCCGACCAATTTGGTGCGATTTTATGCCAAACTTGTCTTGCCTTATAATTCACGTTTGACACAAAATCAATATTGAGCAAAGAGAAGAATAGAAATATTCCGTTTTGGGCATAAAATTGCTCTAAAGTTGATCGGATGAATGTTTGTCTATTATGTGAACCTAGAGATCTGTACATTGCCTTATTACCTGTTTGTGTGTTGTGTTTTAGTTCTGTCTTCTTTATTTTTTTTTCTTCTTTTTTTAAACGACGATACGCTGAACTCTGAGACGAATCTCATCAGCGTGTCTTATTCATATTTCAAAGCACAGGGCGCCATCTGTCTCCCAGTTATACGTGGTGTTCGTCAATTCAATTTGCGACAAACGGGCCTTCGTTTCCGCCACCTTCAATTACAGGCTACACATATCTGTCAATTTTACATACATCAAGTGTATGGTGGCAGAGACAGGGGTTAAAGAGAGGGCGAGAGAGAGAGAGAGAGAGAGAAAGTATGAGAGAGGGAGAGAGATGTGGAGAGAGGGGTATGAGAAAGTATGAAAGAGGGAGAAAAAAAAGAGAGAGAGCATGAGAGAAGGGTGGTTGGAGAGGAAGAGACAGGCAGAAAGAGAGAGAGATAAGAGGGGAGGGGATAGAGGAGAGTGGGGGTTGAAAGCGCAAAACATTTTGTCATTGGAGGGTGGCGGTGTGACCCGAATAAGAACTATTTATGGAAAGGAACATGTACACAGACTTGACAGATAACCTTATTTTTCGCATTATCTATACTAACACTTCGCAATGTACACGTAAGGTGAATAACAAAGAAATATTCATGATGGATTTAGTAGTTTTAAGACTTATCAGATTGGTTTACTAACCCCCTTTTTTTTAAATTAAAGATCGGTATTATCATTTTGTTTTAGAGTTCTCCTTCAGGTTTCTTCGAGTAGACGATTGGGGAGACATTTTAATTAACAGTCTATTAACACAAAGCAAACAGAATGCAAGTCATTAAATGAAAACAAATAATCATTAACAACTAATAGAGGGGAACACGTAGGTAAGGGCCTAAGTGCCTGGGAGCATTTTGGTGAATAATGATTTTGACTCTGATAATAGAGGTCCTGTGTTATTTCCTTGTTCTGTGATTACCTCCTTTAAGTCTTTGGAATATGGTGTTTCATTCACATAATTTTGTCCCTCTGTACCAAGTTGGCAGAGCTGGCGTTATGATAATTGCAAGGATAAACAGTTTTATACCGGTACAATATATTGGGTAAATGAGATAATATATTATCATTGTTATAAAAAGAAGGACAAAGCATGAATAAAATTTATCCTGTTACGCTTGTTATTGGGACACCTTGTACGATAGGACTAAGTGTTAACTGACGATTTGGTAGACCCTGCACACATAGAACTGTAGCACGCTGCAAAATACTGCATTTGTAGAGGGATGGGCGTACTTTCATTTGAATGCATAAGACACGGTTTAGAAGCTTATTCCAATTTTTTTTTTTTTAACTCAAAGTTGGGAGATGTTTCTTTCCTTTCTAGTTATTTTCCTGTTTCATTTTTAAAAATAATTCTTCCTATGTCAATATACAGCAGAGGGCAAAATGAGAAAGCGAAGTAATGATCTTTAATTATTATTTGTATTATTATTATTTTATTATTTGCTTACTTAGCAAAAGTACTTGAGATGGGGATTTTTTTTAATCCAGATACATAATTTCACTTTAAAATAAATGAAAATGAAAATAAACATAATTATAGTTCATCCAAGACTTCTTCCATCCATTGAATCAATAAATCACTGATATAATTATGATGGTTTCATTCAAAAGCTAAATAAACATGATCATCTTTACTCCCCCTTCTTATCATTGTTGCCAATCTGTTTTTAATGACAGAAGAAATTAATTGATAATTATCACCATGGGGAGGGGATTGGTATGGGCGAGACATGAGAGATGTATATCGCTGTTGTCAGACTTACCACGGCTATTTACACTTGGCATGATCGTCTACTCCCAGGGCTGTGCTTGTCTCCTTATGCATAAATTACGTGCGTGCGCTGATAATAAAAAGGCGCACGAGCGGCGGCCCTGCGGATCTCTCAGGATAGACTGAGTGTTAGTCGACAACTTGACTCGGTTATGAGTGACGTGTATGATTCAGAAGGGCGCGGACGAACAGAGACCTACTTAACACCAATCATATTCATCATTGTGAGTTCATACCAGGTTTATTCATCATAAAGCAAGCAACACAAAGTCTTCACTTGCTTTGAATCAGAATTGTTCATTGTGATTCAGTTTCTTTTAAAAAATGGCTCCGTTACGACAAATCCACAGATGCACCTTGATATTTATTTTGGAATTAGTCATGTGTATTTTTGTGAAGTCTGTGCGGCATCCAGGTTCGGCTCCTGTTGGAGAGAGTACAGCAGGCAGCTTCGGACAATCAATAACATTAATTTGTAACATGAATGGTCGAATAAACGGACAACAGATAATGTGGTTTTATGTGGACAGCGAAAGTTACATCAGTAGAAATGATCGGTTGTTCCCGACTCTAGATGAGGATAGATTGAATCGATATTCAGCGTGGATCGAACCTGATTTTAATCAATACATGTTGCGTATCGACGGATTATTGATACGGGATGGCGGGAAATACGTGTGTGGATATAATGATCAAATAAATACCAAATTTGTGCCTGTTTGGGAGTCAACTCTGGTTGTTTTTCACCCACCTGAGGATAACACATTAGCTTGTGATGTAACGTATCTTGATTCTAACCCTGGAGAAGACAGAGAGATTGAAGTGTCGTGTAGTTGGAATATAGAATTACTGAATGTTGATGTTGCGATGTACCAAGGTAGAACCATCCTACCTCCAGATATGGAACTCAATGGCAGGATGATTCGCAGAATGAAAGGGGCTCAATTTACAAGACTGAATAATTTTCGTTGTTTGATGATCCATCCTGATCAGAACCGGCAAACCGCTCAATGTACTCTCCCACAGAGGGAGCCACGCCCTGCCGTACACATACAACCACTCATTAAAGCCGTACCTGAGGGCACCACTTCTGAATTCGAATGCCAAACACAAAACCAAAGAAGGACTAACATTATTTGGACCCCTAATTGTTCGGATTCCCCCAATTTGGATGTTTGTAAGCGTATCACCTTGGTTAACGGAGGTATAAAGATGAGAATCGCCAATCCTCAGCTAGGGGATGATGGGATGCTGATACAGTGTTCGGTGCTTACACCTAACGGATTAATGGCGGCCGGTGTGGCTCAGATAAACGTAGACGCAGTGCCTTCGACGGCTGCGGACGCTGGGTTAAAAGGTGGGCAGGGTAGGGGTACTGACCGAGTATGGACAAACCCACGTGAAAGGAGTGGTACTATTCCAGCAGTGACAACCCTTGAGGCAGTGCCATTCACCCCAACACAAGCCACCATACCTGAGGCTGAATACTCCAACCAGTCGGTATACGCCACCATCATACCAGTTGTTGTCGTCGTAGTTCTCCTGTTATTAATTGGCTATACTTGCCTATCCAAGCTTCAGACTTTATACAAGAGAAGGAAAAGGAAACAGCCTAGTGATTGCCTGGATGATCGCTTGTTTGATCAAGATGGTACGATGTTGTCGAAGGATAGGATGATGGATGCTGTTCGCGCCCTCCCTAAGCTCCTCTACAAGGCTCGTCGATCAAGATCAAAGCGTGGTAAGACAGCTGCACAGCGCCCTCCTCTACCAGTCAACACAGCTTGGGCCTCCAGAGGGTCCATTCCCCGGGCCATATCTCCTATCGCAATCACACCAGATCTCTTCTGTACTACTCCCATGATGTCGACCTCCATCACCTCCGCACCCGTCGTACCTCCCCTCAAACCGTACCCCAGACTAGGTCCAAGAGAGGAAGCACCGTACCAGAACACCGGACCTCTGCGACAAACAGAGGTCCCCAGGATTGATCCTAAGCTTATCATGATTACACCAAGCAAAAGGTACGACTTTGTCCGCATCTCCAATGATATTGCTCGGGGTTATACGAATTTGAGAACAGACGCAGCACCCCCGAGGAGGTGTTCCTTTGCTGAGGATGATTTTGGGTATCTTGTAAAAAGTCCAAGGCGTACCAAGCGAAGAGATGTAATATGACTTCAATCTTTTCTCAGTAGTGTCGGACATGTCGGAGACAGTATATAACCAAACAAAAACCTTGATGTAAATTTGAGCGGAAAAACTCGGGCTTGATGGCCAGATTAATAGATTTTGTCCTTTGTTATCAAGATTTCAAATGCTGTACGTCGTTTGTTTTACAAAAATCCTCCGCCATCCTATCCCACGCCTCTTTATCTCTCCTTTCTCCATATCTCTGGATTTATTTATATTTCTTTATCTATTAATTTCTTTTCTTTCTGCCGCTTTCGATGTATTAATCTTTCTTTCTCCTTATTGTTTACTCCACCCTATTTCTCTCTCTCTCTCTCTCTCTTTCTCTCTCTTGATTTTGTTTCTCCTTGCGCCCCGGCCACCCCTTTCTCTCTCCCTCTCTGTAATGTGTGTGTGTCTCTCACTCTGTCTTATTCGATCACTTCGAGGAATTGTAGTGAGACAGGGTACAACTTCCAATACATTGTGTAACATATTTAAGGATAATGTTTCAATCATTTTACCAAAAACAAACCAGTTTAAGATCAGATTTCTACTCTAAATGCGATTTTTATACCATGTAAAAAGTCTGTTCTTTTATAACCATCTCTGAGTGTTCACTGCTTATCATGTCGAAATGAATGACTTTATTATTCATTGCAGTATCTCGACTTTATTCATATTTACATGGTGATCTTTCATGAACATTATAAGAAATCAGGATCATTGTGATAATCATGTTCGTATGGTTAATGTGTGTCTAGTCCATGATTGTTACAACAATAGGGCATAATGCTAGTAATTATATAAGTAATGATATTGATAATAATGACTACATTTATATTGCACACATATCTATCCCAGTGGATTCTTAAGGCGCCTGCCTCCAAAGTCAGCTGAGCTAAAGCGCTAAAAGCATTTAAAGAACAAGATCCTACTATAGGTAACTATTTACTGCACCTGGGTGGAGAGTGGCAAATGTAGATTATTTTGCCAAAGAGCATTAGTGCCACGGCGGGACACGAAGTACGCCGTCGATACCAACTGTATATATTCAATACAATGGATATTGCACACGTTCTGCTCTCGACTTCGATCAGATTTTATAAGAAATTGTAGCAAAACTTGATATTAACATTTGAAAAAAACTGTACTTCCTGATTGGAGTTCCATTGTCGATATTTTGTGGTATCTGGTATGAACACGTCTTAAAATTGATTACTATTGTCAGATTTCTCCCTTGGGCATTGAAAACATATTTGCTACACGTTATTGCTTGGGAAGTAGTCCGATTAGCCCATTGTTTTTATTCGATTAACAGCCAGCTTTTTAAATTCAATTCTTGTTCATTCATTCGGGTGTTAACTAACATAAAAACATTTAAAATAATTATAATACTTGATTGTAGGCCGAAGATTAATGGTATCATTTTGACACTAATTGTAGGAATAGATAATGTTTCGGATACGATGGGTAATATTATTAATATTATGAAAGTAAACATCAAACTTCAAAATAGGACATTATAAAGTAGACGAAGTTATGAAACTGATTGTAAAATATTCATTGGATCGGTTAATAGTTATCAAAACTCGTTGCATAATTTAAACAAAGCAGCAACAAAAACAAAACATAGAAAGGGGCCAAACAATTCCTATCATTGTAAAATCGGTTAAAGAGTGACATTGTGAAAACATTACATTGAATAAGTGAATGGTAAAGAGATTCAGCACCTGGCACATTTTTTGTTAAACAAAGTGTTGTTGATAACAAATCAATCAACCAAAATATGTTATTGATATATCAATTTATGTAAGAAAGTTAAGGGACTAGAGGGGAGAGGCTTGGCCTTATCCCAGATTGGGAGGCTCGTAATACCCCGCGATTTCGATATTACTCTTCACATGACCACTTGGACTTGAATTAGGAAGAATTTTACTTTTGAATATCATTCCTATCTCATGCGCTGTGATTTACTTCAAATCCAGTCGTAGAGTCAGATATTGTGTGGTGGTCAGAACGAGTGGTGCAAAGGAACTAGACCATATGAATTCGACATAACTGTCAAGGCATTACCATAACGCATGTCTATCAATTATAGATACAAAAGAGGGGTTTATTTGGCGTTCACCAATTACTTTTATATCCATTCATTATCATCTTTAAGAGCTATAGTATAGGCACACCCGGACACTGGCCCATTTTGATTGGTCAATTTGCAAGGATCATGTCTGAGGTTGTAAGACTATACTAAACCTTCACTCGTCTTTGGTGAGTGACCAGTCAAATGGTGAAGGCTAATTAGCGGAGGAAATCTCAGCTTACAACTTAATTCTATCTGCTAGCTTTAATCAGTCTTACATCTCCAAGATCAAAAGATTTTGTCACGGTGAATAATATTCACAGTTTATTTTCAGTCTGCTACCATAAACTTCGATATCAACCTTTTGTTTATTGATCAATGACTTTTATAAATATCAGTGAAGTAGAAAAACAAAAATTAAACGGTTGGAAGAATTCACCAAACATTCTTCAAAATTGATATGGTTGAAAGTGTGCACAGCAAGNATTTTTGAAACCCAGTTGGCACACTAAAGAACCGGCGCACACAACCGCACTGATATTTCTCCCCTTAGTGTCTACATGTTTTTGGATTGTGCCACCTCCCCCTAATTTATGCAACTTAATTACACACTCAAATTGTACCTTAATTGTGACATTAATTTGTTTTTATTGTGCCCCCTTTCCTTCAAAATCCTGGATCCGCCCTTGGAAAGTTGCATGAAATTCTGGTGGGAAGGAAACGTAATTATGCTGTAATTATGCTTATTTCCATTATTATTTATCTTTCATCGTGTGCTCAAACAAGTTGTCCTTAACGAAAAGAGGTTCTATACAAGTAAACCTCTTGACAACCGAAGTAACCATGGTTGCTGAACTGGGTATACTTTATTCAGCTCTGCTGCTTCATTTCCTTTCATCGAGGTGACTGCATTCGTAAAGTAGACCCTGGTCACATCAACGAGACCGACAACAGATCGATTACGGAGCAAACAAACGCATTACATTACCTCGAAAGGCCGGGAATCGGTCGGTCAATGTGGGTGGAGTCGGTTTGAAGGTGTGGCCGAGGTTCACCTGACGTTGACATCTAATCATGTCGTACATAGAATTCGTCGTAAATAGAATACACTATGATCCTTGAAGGATGTACATTAATTAATGAGTGTACATGTAGTGTAAGCTATAATAAACGCGATCTGAGCTCTAAACCACTCGAGTAGGGAATTTGTAGCTTCTGAACAAGATATAGGCCTATACTTAAATTTTGAACAGGATGACGATGATTGCTAGATTTTACTCTGTTTTGTAAGATAAAGAGTAACATTGTTATGAAATAATAAGAAAGCTATTATTGTGTGCTATGCTATGTAGCTAAAGTACTATTTTTGTAAACAATCAGTAAGTAGTAAGGATATATTGACTGCTTTTAATATTCGAGGCATAGTTGTTTCTATAGGGTCTCGGGAAACTCACAACCTGCTATGACCCCAAGGCGCTTGCACCGCGGGGTCATAGCAGGTTGTGAGTTTCCCGAGACCCTATAGAAACAACTATGCCTCGAATATTAAAAGCAGTCAATATATATTTTATATACCGAAAAAATGGAATGCAGCGAATGCAGCGACCAAAATCGATGCACTCAAACACCGTTAACGGTATTGCACATCGGTCATCGCAAAAAAGAAACTTAAAAATCTATACGGTAACACATAAACCAAAATGGGGATTGCAGCAAAATGACATCACGTTTCACAGCCATGGAAAAAGTGCTATGAAAAATGGATATAAACCGGTAGAGCCATGGAAAAATGAGTATGAATTTCAATTAGCGGGCATGGTTAAGAACATGACTGCATTTTCAACCAATCAGAAGACAGGATTAGTAAAGAATCTTAAAATGAGGTATATAATAGGTAATATTTGATACTAATATGGAGGTGGTTTCGTGGCACATCAGTCTACTTTCAATACGAGGGTTGAGGGCTCGAATCCCAACCCTGCACTAACGCTCGTTGGAAAGACATTCATCAGTATTTCCTAGTCTCCACCAAGATATAAATGAGTAGGCTACCTGGTAATAATCATTATTAAATATTATGATATACAAGCCATAACCATAAAGGCAGTCAATTACGTTTGGGTAAAGTACAGATACTATAAATACTTGTAAACAGTGAGATGAAATACTTCCTGGCAATTCATCTTCGATTCCATTGAAGCAAAACTAGGATATGATAACGTAATGAAAGCAATGAGGACTTGTTGGAGAGAATTTGAGGTCAATATTTTTGTCACATTCTGACCTTCCGTATCTGCCTTCTCTCACTCCTCAACGGGAGGTCAAGAGGGTGTGCTCACTTTCTTCGACTTCTTTTGCTTCTTTGTATCCGTACTCTGAGATCGGGTTAATATCGTGCCAATGACTCTTGATTGTGGTGACGGGATTCCATTCCTCATTAACCTGATTTAACCTGCAAACTTTTATTTTAACGAGCTGAATTTTGCTCTTAAAATAGGAGTCAATTTTGGTTTCCATTATGAGACACGTTGTGCATTTTGATGTCCAGACTGATCAGGACTATACGTTCGAAATTAAGTTACGAAAGTCTTCAAAACCGTCCTTCCTGCACGAGTAGCTAGGATACGAATAAGAGGATAAGACATGAATTTGTGTCACTAAAACTGAAATTAAACTTTGAACTTCTATATATTATTGATTTGGCTCTCTGACTAAGATTCAAGACACTATTCTGTGCATTCTATGAAAAATTTTGTTGTGTTTATTTGTGATATGTACATAATCATTGTTAAAAAAAATAAAAAGAATTTCTCATGAAGTAACAAGTCTAGCTAACGTATAATTGTATTGTATTGTGCTTCGGGCTAAAAGTAGCAGAAATCATCCACGCTGATTTAGGTTATTGATGATAAGCTATGATGACGCTGACGTCGATGAAGATGATGATGATGATGATGATGTGATCATGATGATTGTGATGATGATGACGATGACGATGATAGTGGTTATGGTAATGATGATGATGGTGATGATAATGATGATGATGATGATGATGATGATGATAGTGATGACGATGGTGATGACGATGGTGATTATAATGAAAATGATGATGATGATGATGATGATGATGATGATGATGATATGATGATGATGATGATGGTGATGACAGATGATGATGATGATTATACGACAATGACTGCTATTATAACGACGAAAAATTTGATGGTGATTCTAATGATTCCCCAAAGCCAAAAATCCAACCTGCTCTGTTAGAAAGCGATACATGTCATTTACATGTACAAGAGTTTGCGACCGGGTTATCATCACACAAAAATTAGTTGAGTTCCGACGGGGCATGATACAGCACACTGGCAGTGGGCTGAGGTCCAGATGATACGATGAAGCCTCAAGATGTTCTTGGCCAAGACCTTGATTATTTCATCAGGAACACTTTAGACAAACATGACTTTTCCCCCTTTTAACACTAATATCAACATAATCAGGGCAGGACAGGTATATGGATTAGTCCCAATGACGATGCACAAGACTGGATCTCTAAATATGTCTCTCCGTCTGTCTGCTTGCTCTCTCTCTCTATCCCTGTCTCTGTCTCTCTCTCTCTCTCACTCTCTCTCTCTTTCTCTCGCTCTCTCTCTCTCTCTCTCTCTCCTTCTTTCCAATCCAATTCGTTTATTTCAATTCCAGCAAATACATTAAGAAAACATAGATAAATATATGAAATATATACATCCATATACGAGTTTTAAAAAAAGATATGTAAAAAGTTGGATACAATACAATATCTTTTTAACGGTATTATAAGAATTAGGATGACCGTAAAAAAAACAATAGGGGGTTTTGTTTTTAAACACATACGCGCACGCACACTTTCTTTTTATCATTCTTTCGTACTATGCATCTTTTATGAACACGAACACACACGCACACACACACGCACACACACACGTGCGTGCGTTCATTTCGTCTGCACCATATAATTAAGTATCTAATTCTGTGTGTTTGTAGCGCAGCTTATTCACTCCTCTAAATAAAGATTGAAATCTTTCCCAATGTCTTTGTCTCAAGAAATAACATTCTTCCATTTGTTTTCCTTCACTATAATCTCTTTAAAAATCCTTTTCTTTTCTCTCATTAATTGATTTGTCTCCGACACTAATTTCATTTTAACTTCGAGAGAAAAAATACAAACGAAATGTATTACCCGTTCGAAAGTAATGTACAGTTCACTTGGTAAAATGACCGCAGGTCTTTTTTCCCCAATATTTAATCATCCAACTACATCACCTTACAAATCTAATTCATTTATTTGATATTTTTAATCAGAGATCGCCTGTAAAAAGGTATTCACCGGTATAAACCGCTTTGCAAATTTGAATAAAAAACGAAAAAAATACTCGGAAATCCTGAAGAAGAAAAAACATTACATTTACACTAAACACAAAACCCTTAGGATGTTTTGAACTTTTAATTACTGAATCAATTGTAATACAAAAAAAGCAATGAAATGGTGTTTTAATTTAAGGAAGGGGACCATACTTTTGCTTGAAATGATGAATGGTAACGCTATGGCGGTCAAGCTTTGTTAAAGCTATGGCAAGTACTATCTCTGACATGGGCAGTGCGAATTACAGTTTTAATTCCATTAAATTTAAACGTATTCCCTTTTATGATTAATGTAGTCCTGTACACGATTTGAATAATTATAAGAAGTCAAACCCTATAAATATTCAAGAACTACGGTATTTGAACTAAATATTATTATATTTCAGTAGATGAATTGTCCTTTGTCACATTATTGTCTACATAATTGTGTATGATTGTAAGTTTTGACGAAATAGAAGTCCTTTTTTTTTTTTTACATTGCCATTTCGACAATTGATCTTTATACATGTTTGTTGGATTACATGCAATTCAATTCATTTCATCCAGCAATATACTAGCATGATTCTGAGAAGGAGAGTGCAAAGGAGATTTATATGATGATGATGATGATCATGGTGGTGGAAGAGGAGGAGGAAGAGGAGGAGGAAGATTATAGGACCCCGACATAGCACAGAAACTGCTTTGATCAAGGTGAAGAATGATATTATGTTTTCACTTAACTCTAACAAAGTAATTCTTGTGGCATTATTAGACTTGTCAGCAGCCTTTGATACCATCGACCATCATATCCTAGTCTCTCGTTTATCAACGAGGATTGGTATCAAAGGCACTGCCCTAAAATGGTTCCAGTCTTATCTCGATGG
>BEXV01000223.1:564840-595576 GCA_003118195.1 Hemicentrotus pulcherrimus | reverse complement strand
CCCCCCCCCCCCCCCCCCATTCCAATGGCAATGAATCAATCTTTTCTCAAAGAACTAGAAAAACACAATTCAGACTATTTCAACATTTAAAGTCTTTGTTGAGTTGACAGATCCACTGATTGTTTCTGAGTACTGAATCCCTGTAAAATATTAAAATATGATACGATTCCTAAAGCCATTGAGTTAGGCAAATATGCCATTCAGTGAAATAACCTAAGAATGGAATTATGTACATTATTGTTGTATGGTAGTCTTCGCTAGTATGAGGATCTGTCTAACTATTAGACCATATCTCCTGAGAATCTGAAAGTAGTCTGACCATGTCGTCCGGAGAATTGGGAAGTTACATGTTCTATAAGCGAATTCAGTACCTGGTTGTTTTCTATTGGATATGTCTCCATACTGTGAACCACAAGGTACAGTTTTTTTAATCCCTTCCGTAGCACTCGAGCCCTTTGGCAAGACGTTGGCATTAATCTACTGTTGCCATCCTCAACCCAGGCATAGTAACTAGGTACCTGCATGCGTTGACTAGCATTTCACAGCTCAGTAAATGGTTTAAGGTCTAAGGGCCCTGCCTGCACTCACAGTCTGCAGAATTAAAGAAGATAAAAATACAGGATGATAATGATCAGTAGGTGTCACCCCTGGAACGCCCCTGATAACAATTTCAATGTAAAATAGACTATCGTGCTATTTAAACATGTCTCCTATTGAAATAGTTGTGAATTATAGAATGCGGTACAGGAGTTGATAATAATCTGGAAACAAACTTTGATGGGGAGAAAAGGTGAGGAGGTGAGGAGAAGGGCAGCTTGTGGATGACATGAAAAGAATGACGTTGCTGCAAGAAAGTGGGATATACTGTAGAGGATGAGTAAGATAGAGAAGATAAAAGAGTAGAAAAAAGTGGTTGCATTCAATAAGGGTCATAATTTAAGGAGAACATCTATGCACGTGCATTACACCCCTGAATGAAGAAGCCCCCAGACACAGGGTCATTCACGCTCGAGCAACGAGCCGCCGTGCAGATACACTTCAGCACATTCATTTCCGTGTCACATCTACGTGAGTGGACAGATGCTTTTTTATGACTATACAATCTAATATTACTCCCTGGTTCAGATGTCTGTGCTCTCCTTTCCTGGTTTAGGATCCCAGGATGAAAGACAAATACTTTTGAAGATAAAAGAGAAAGTAAGGACGAGAAAGAGCGAGAGATGTTGAGGGAGATTGCGGATGAAGAAAAAAAATCAATCTGATTGATTGACTTGAACTTGGGAGTCCTAGAGAGTTCTCCATAAATGTAACATCTCCCATCGTCTGTCATTCATGCTTGAGTGATTATCTGCACATCAATCACTAAACATTTTCTCTCTCTCTTCATATAGTTAGCTCCAATCATGTGAGAGACTGATTTTTTTTCCCCTCTCTCTCTCTTTCTCTCTTTCTCTCTTTCTCTCTCTCTCTTTCTCTCTCTATCTCCTCTCTCTTTTTCTCTCTCTCTCCACCCGCTCTCTCTCTTTCACCCCTTCTCTCCAAGTCTCTTTCTTCTTCCCTATCTCTTGTGCATAGATCTATATTCTGAAGGGCACCTTGAATCAATGCCACACAGAGACAGGGGGGAAGCCATTGAGAGAAGATGGTTTTGAAAGACTGGGATGAAAATAAATGATATAGAAGGGATGGATAATAGAGATTGAGAGATCGGATATGAATAAGGTGGTTTGCTTTGGAGGGGGAGTGTAATGTGAGGGCAGGATCAGGGGAGGGGTCCAAGGAGATGGGTGAAAAGAAAGGTCTGATTGAAACACAAGTGGAGTGATGTTGATATGACGATCTACTGTGACTATCTCATCGTTTTTGCAGAAAAGAGAAATTAAAATATTTTTCCTTCCCTTTATAAACTACCCTTACATTTTGCAGTAAAAGCAAAAGAATATTGCATTTTCTTGCTTTTTTTTTTTACCTCGATACCGTACCTGCAAATGAGTGACCATTACCCTTCTTATAAATTTGAATAAAAGGAGAGAGGCAGAGAAGAACTGCACACAGTTACCCCAAAAGATGGAAGATACAGTAACAGATACATTGTAACTGTAAAATATAAAGCTACCGGTACTGTAAAAAAATGTCTTTTCAAGAGTAGCTATGAAGAGGGGGGAAAAAATAAATCTGATCACCCTTCCCGCTCATAAGATGTACATGATTCTGGTTAGACGAGTCGCTGAGCTTAGGATTACAGTTGAAACATCTTCTTCATCAGACAATTGGTCATTCACGCCTGGGTGATGATGGGCACATCGATTGCTCTAAGCAAACATAGTATTCACCTCATCTGCATTTTTAAGTAAAAGGGGGGTTCATTTAGAGGCCAGTGCACTGTATCCTGATCACTCTTCGGTAGTTTGATTAAGAGAGCGTGAGTGTAGTGACAGCTTGTGGGTTTTAATTGCGGCGCTTGTTTGATGGTGCTTGCACCTCTCTTCTCCTCCACCCATCCTTCCCCCTTCCTCCCTCTGTGTCCCCACAGGTAAATCTCAGCAAGGCATCTCAGATGGAGCGTTTTCTGAATTTGATGAGAAGGGCTTGAAAACCACAAACACCTGACATCACATTAAGCGACTACTTACATCATCTATCCCTCTTGTTGGTTTGTCTTGTAGCCTTCGGTTTTTCACTCTCTTGGGAGATGGGTGCATGTGGTGGCTCATGTATTTGGAATGACAGAATGCGTTTCTTGTACATGTACATGTAGTTTTATTTCTTCTTTACAAACCTTTTTTTTTTAAAGGAAGAAGAAACTTTGGAGTTTGGATAAAGATTATCTAAGAGATCAAACAGAATAGATTTATCTCTTAGCATTCATGCCTAAATTATACCCTGGAAGTGGTTTTAAAGTTACATAAAACGTATTATAGTATAAATTAGCATAAACCTTTTAATTCATCTAATCCTTCAAAGATAAAACAAATGCTTTTTGTGATTATGGAATCTGACGTACAGATCTCTTATCCAATTCCAAAAGTTCTCCTGACATTGAGACTATTGATATGTGACTTTAAGATTCAAATATGTCTTCAAAAAATCACACAGCAGTCTAAAGAGTTAAAGACTAAAAGAGAGAGAAGAGAGTGAGAGAAAGACAGACATACAGACAGACAGTAAAAGGGTGAGACAGAGACGGACAAACGGAGGAAGTGAGAGAGAGAGAGAGAGAGAGAGGAGGACATTTTTTAAATAATTTTTAAAAATGTTTCTTTACACAATAAAAATCACATGAAGTGCACTAGTTTATGTGTAAGCTTCAGTAAATTTACTAGGTACTAGCTGCCAACAATTCAACTTCATAATTTGAACAGAACTACAAGGAATACATTGAATTGAGTTATACATTTCAAGTAGTACATTCCTCCTTTTCTAGTGATTTACCATTCACTTTTATTTCATAGTGCTTGTGATTTCCTGTTTTTAAGAAAAATAGATAGAAAAATGGTCATTTACCTTTGTTCAGAAAAAAAAAAGAAGGAAGAATTGGCAAACAATATTTATGAAAGAGCAAAAAGACCCATAGGAATCCATATTGAAAACAACATAACTGCTTAAGGCTCTTTGAGATATGATGCAACAAAACCACAGCAAAATTGTTTATGATGACGCAGACTGTAATGATCGACCCAGTTCTGATTCTTATAATACGGGGCTCAGTGAAAACCTGCAAGTCCTTTGTTGCGTGCAGTTGCCATTCATTTTACATGTAAACACAAATAAGTGGTGACTTTCTTTTGGTGGTTTAAGTCATATCTTGACGAGCCTTTAGAGTTGGACAATCTATATCTAATGGGTCTCCATTAGAGGCTTTTACATTTGCTGGCAATATCTTATTATTGAAAAAATCCTTCCTGAGGCCTTGCCTGATATAGCAGGCTGCTTATTAGTGACTCTAATCAAGGTACGCTTGAGATGTTATCAGGTAACGCTGTATGCATGATGATTGATCTTTCTGTACTTTTACTCAAGGCCAAAAGATGACAAGGTAGTCTATTTTCTCTCTTCCTCGTTGTCGGGTATATACACGTTCAGTGGTGGGTGAAAGAAGTGGGTGGAGAAGGATTAGTGATGAAGGGAATCGAAAAGCAGCTTTAGGCGAGGTAGCTGGAGGTTTTCTGCTTTATTTCTTTCTCATATGTTGCTGTGGGAGTGTTTTTGAGATGATTGTTGTGTTGTCTGCTGAAGCCCTGTTCTTACTTTTTTAGAGAGAATACAAAATAAGGCTTTCAGTATCTACAAATGTAGTCACAAAAAAGTACATGCTCTTACATTGCATACAAACTTTGTTTTTGCATCAACAACAACAACAACAAAGAAAAAGATGCCTATTTTGTATAAAATTTAGGATATTTTGTAGGATATGAATATAAGCATGCCCTTACTTGCCACTATAGAAGTGAGTATTCAGCCTCATGTTTGTCCTTTCTGATTAGGTAAGATGTTTCTTGAGATCAATTTCCAATCAAAAGAAATAATTAAGGATTCATTAATTTCTCTGCCTATATTTTTGATATCTGTATAAGATCCTTGCGCTATATTGTAGCTGTGAGGAAATGCACACAAGGGAGGTATAGGGGAGAGGAATCGTATATGATCCATTTTACCCATGTAAGTCAAAAGTTCACACTCTATTAGCTATTTTGAAATCATAACATGTCATAATGGGGGATTGGTAAAATCACAAGGTTATCACAAGTCAAGATTCGAGTTTTATAGTCCTTTATAACACACCCTTTTTTGTTTCTATTATGTTGAAGGCCGTTTAAACAAAGACAAAACAGGGTATCGTTTGCTGGAAGCCAGAAGGACATTAACACTGCTTACAGTTCACTGAAGTATAACCTTTCATCCCAAATTAATCAGAAGTGTTTGGAAAGTTGGAATCCGACCAGTTTAGCCCTACTGTGCCTCTCATCCTAGAGTACCCCATCTAGATCAGAGGGATAGAGTTGTTTGTTTTTATCACATGATGGGAAAGTGGCTGCCTTTATCTTTCGTTAACATGAATGTTTGTTTGCTCGCAATCCACACCTGATCTTACCTTTGACGCGTTCTTACATTACATCGGCTGTCTGCTAATGCTCTGAACAACTGACCTTTTCAATGTTGTCTTCTCTCCCTCCCCCATTATTCGCCCCCTTTTGCGCCCATGCCTGGCAGGTACAAAATCAATCCTTGATAAAGCATGGCAACATAGGAAGGGATTTATACTTGCCACTAGCTGTTCCAGAAACCAAGCCAGATGAGATAAAAGGGACATGAAGGAAGAAATGAAGCGACTGAGTGTTTTTCTTAGCAAAATGATGTCAAACGCACCACACAGTGGATAAGTGTTGGGTAGACGGGAGGTGCTTAGTGGGTGTGTGGCGTGTGAGACTCAGCCAGAGGCTCTGTTTTAGGGTCGGTTGAAAGACCCAGACTATATATAAATATGCTTCACACATTAACATGTAGCTTCATTGGCATGCATACACTCTCTCTTGGAGTTCAAGGGTTGATCAATTAAGATAAATCAATGATGGCATGTATTCTCTTGGGCTACATTATTTTTTTCTTTCTTTCACTGCCATACATGAGAAAAAAAAGAAACTTACCTTTAGGTCTGAATGTCCCCTAATAATACTGCAAGATATGTATAAGAGATTCATTGAGTGACATACTTGTTATGCTTGGAGGCTTCTGGCAAGGTCCCAAAGTGTTCATTATTGATTATTTATGTGCCACACTGATTTATAGGGCTATTTTTAAGTTGTTAGAAATGTCAAGCAGAATAATAATAGAAATTTTCATGACGACATCTCCCTAAGATATGAAGTTCTCAGGACATTAGATTTCAAAAATCTTGTGTTTTCTCATTCATATTTTAATGAAGAGGTGTCGTAATCAAATGGTTTTAACACTGGACTGCTGGTGATATGGTGGCAGGTTTGATCCCCCAAATTGTCACTTTTATCTTTAAGCGAGACATTTTATCTGCATGCTTCTCTCCACCTAGGTGTTAATTGGGTACCTGGTAGGATGCAAAAGTTATGTGGTTTGTTCAGCATTGTAAGCATCTGGCTGGAATGCTCCCCAGGGAGTAGTGAAGGTGCATGCATTGTATACTGGCAAGCCTGAATCTGATGACCAGAGTAGTAATATTTCTATAAAGTGCTTACGAGACATTGTATTTGTATTCAGTGCTATGGATATCCAGAACTTTGTATTTTTTTCTTGCAAATGAATACCAAAAAAATTGTTATGATTTGAAGAGGAAGAAAATACATGCTTTCTTTCAAACATCTGAAGTCTTTTTTGCCCCTCTTCTTTCATGTAAGATTATGTACAGCCAAACATAAAAACAAGCAGTCATGTCAATATTTTTCTTAAGACAACACTTTTTTTCTCTCTCTGAAAGTGGATTCTATAATTATTACTGGGATTTAATTTAATATTTCTAGCTTTATTTGCATCTGCTTGAAGTTCATTTACATGCATTGGAGAAGTATTAAAATAATGTTTTGTCACTCTGCCATTGTTACCCTAACTGATTGTTCCATAAATACCACTAATATTCATCGCCATGCAAAACTAGAAGATTCCAGTCAAGGTGTTTGCTCATCCACTCCCCATTATCACATGTGTGCATGTTTAAACTGAGATAATAATTTGGTTCATATTAATTTTTTACACAATGAATCTTGACCCCACTTAACTCCTTAACGATCACATGAAGAACATGCTCACATGGCGTGATGAGTTGAAACATGAAATTACATGTCTTTTTGAAATGTTCCATTTGGGCTACCCTGGTAATTGTCAACATGGAACTTGCACTAATTTTTTGACCTACTCACATGTTCTTTGAAAGAGGTAACAACTCATGACATTAATCTTTTTATCTCTTGCAATGTTGATTCAGTTATTCTTCAGAATATTTACACAGATCTTGGATGTTCTAATGAGCTTTAAAATAGTTTTAAAGATTTATGTGTTTGATAACTTTATGATTTATATTTTACTCTTGGTAGTTTTGCATGGTGAACTGAACTTATAATAAGAATCAACCTTTCATTGGAAAGTGCTATTTTTGATCAAAAAGTATAAATGCTTTAATGAAGAATGCATTAATGTTCGTAAATCTTAATTGCTTTTTTTTTAAAACATTGCAAGATTCCAAGTAGTAAGAGTAAGAAAGATTATGTGTTTCTATTTTAGTGCATTTACAAGACTTAATAGGAAATGAATTTGAAGATTTCCCAAATCACATAGATCATCTATATAGTATTCATAAAACTTTTTCTTCCAAATTATACTTCTTCTGTAGAAAATTGTTGTTCATACATTTGGAGATCATTTTTGTTTTCCTGCAATTCAATTTCCCAGTTAAAGAAATGCACAGAGGCATATTTCATGCTAGATTTTAATAAAATGTATTCTTTTTTAATTATATGACTTAAAAGTAGTTCACTATTACAAGTTTTGGTGAAAAAAGCTGATGAATTTTCAGAAAATATTTCCAAAAAAAAGCCAAATTCTAAACTTGTATGTTTAAGCATGTCTGGTGTAGTGTTATATAATCTCTTGCCTTTTTTGTGACATTGAAAAGTCTCGCAATACAAAATCAACTCAAGAAATTGGACGACTTTTCAGAAAGTATGTCAGAAAAGAGTTGTATCATAACCCTTTATGGTTCGGCATGTCTGGTGTAGTGTTAAATGATCTCTTGCCTATCTCTGAGCCCATGATATGTCATTCTCCCTGTCGCATGCATCCGCTGTTTCGGAGCCAGCCTGACCTTCCTCTCACCCCCTCTTACCCTTCCCCAATCGACACTATTACTCATACCCCGGGATTTCCTCTTGAATCATCCCTATCTTGCCCCCCTTCTCTTCACCCTATTTCCCCCCTCCCTCAAACCTGTCACCCAACATATCTAATTTTAGACTTCCTCCGTGATATTTTGGTCTGATTTCAGAGTTTGATCTAGTCTGCTTTCAGACTTTGTTCAATCTTTGTATGTATCTGAAGTAATGTCATGTCTCATGCAGGTTTTTCTCATTATTTTGGACATACCTTATCATCACACTGGAACATTCTGTCGTATTATTGTCTTTCTCTCTCTCTCCCTCTCCGCACACACATACACGTTTATGGCGTCAAACGTGGACCAAGTTTAGTACTTGAATGTGTGTGCATGGGTAATCGCCAGCAACCGCGGACCACTCCATAGAAAAATACATCAAACTGCGGACGTACCAGCTATGGAATGATAGCAGGTAGCGCGCCTTTCCCGCGCAGTCATCGAAGGGGGCGCTGTGACATTTCACGATACACATAGGACTGATCCACTCGATGTTGCCTACACGCTGTGACATCTAATATTCAAACACCCCCTACATCATAAATTTGATACGGCGGAACCAGTATCGCAACCGTGGACGGTCACCCTTTGCAGGTACGTCTGCGTTTTGAGGTAGTTTTCTATGGAGTGGTCCACGGTTGATGGCGTTTACCTACGCACACAGACACACATACATTTTTTGTTCTTTCTCATCATCTTGCTCTTTCTTTATCAGATTTGCCTTTTATATTTTAATCATTGTCACTGTATGCTTTTGTATTGGCTCCAGATACATTTTTATTTGAGAGAATCTCATGAAGCTGTTGTTCCTACTTTCATATTCAAAGACGTAAGTCTTGAATATGAAAGTAGGAACAAAGAATAGAATAAAAATCTGAAATATTTAAGACAAAAGAGCCATAAATTGACCCTCTAAAGAACCACCTTTTTTATGGTGAAGAATGATATGCAGCCAATGTCTGGCCTCTGCTAGTATGACTAAATATTCCTAATGATGTATGCCCTGTCGAGTGTGGTTAAGAGTGACGATGTTAATCACATCGTGGGGAACAGACGTTCTTTTCCTTCCAAATAAGGCCTCATCATCTTCATCATACCCAAAGCCAAGGTGAGTCTGCAAAATGCTAGATAGGGGGTGAGATATCAACCTCCCCTTACCCTCAACCGAACCTGACAACGGTGACCCGATCCACAAAAAGATCAAAAGACCAGAAATAGTTGGCATGAGTCGTTGGTACCCCAGAGTCCCTCCTGAAAGTACGTCCCAAGAATAGGTGCTGGCGTCATCAGTGATAGAACCAAAGTATCTTCTTGAATTATCTTATCTATTTCTCTTCTTGTTACGGTACTCCTATGCGTGGCCTGTCAGTTTGTAAGGTTTCTAAAGAGGATTATAACCAAGGTTGATATATATATATGGAATAATAGGAATGTAAAGAGAAAAAATGAGGCCATACAGGTTTGACAAGGTTTTAATTTTAATAAACTTTTGCTCAAAGAAAAATCTAAATTAAAGTTGAGTGATGCATGATTTTTCTACAGAATAAGATATTTTTGCGATATTAGTTGTATTTACAACATGCCAAGACGAAAACAAATTAATTTGTATAGCATTGGATTTCCTTCTATTCTTTTCACCAAGTAACATTGTGTTATATTGAAGTAAGCTTTTGATTACAATAAATTGAGAATTTTAGGAAAAAATGAAATAAATCAGATATATGGATAATGGATAATAGAACCAAATATTGAGAGAGTGGAGAAATATTTCCATGACTATAACTTTAAAACGGAAGTCAAGCACATATTCATTGAAGGAATATGGTATAAATAAAGAATCCATGAAGGATCCCTCATAAATCTAGCTTCTAATGTTCAGGATATATTTTTATCCTCTTTGAGCAGTGAGTTGACCTTCACTTCCTTTTTCTGGTGTCGGTTAAATTATCAGACGGCTTTGAACTGGAGAAAGTGATAAGACTGGATCTAAGAGCCAGATTCCTATCCTGTGGTTGCACGTCATTCGACTATCACACTTGATATCCTATGTCGCGCAACACCTCAGATCCCCTGTGATTTCAAGTGCTGGTGACAGGACAAGGCAGGAACATTGCCAAGGTTTGTCTAGGAGGGAAGGCCCCTTTTCAAATGGGTCAATTTCAAAGAAAAGGTTATCTTTTGAATCATTCAGAAATGAACAAAGATAAGTTAATATGAAAGACAATGAAGTATTATATGCTAATTGAAGACCTTATTCAGATCTGAATAATGTAAAGATAATCAAGTAATAATTAAAATGGAGATACACACAAGTGCACATATTAGTAAATTGTATGTAAGAGACCTACAGGTATTGAGTAAGTATTTGTGGAACAAATCATAAGAGATAAATGCGTTTTAAGAGGGACAATACTATCAATTCTCAGCAAATTGAAGAGAGAGAGAGAGAGGGGAGGGTGTTAAAGAGGCATGTTTAAAACTTTTCCAAATTCACAGTGAAGATTTTGTATACCGGTATGTGTAAGGTAAGAGAATGAAAGATCAAGATAGGTGAGATAGGAGGTAGAGAGATACAGGGAGAGAGTGAAAAGTATATCACAATGCCGAAAAAATACGTCCAGGTATATGTTTTCAATCAATTTGGAACCTTTCCTTTGTCTCTGCTTTAAAATGCACAGTCTGGTTTGTGAGAGAGACAGTTTTGCCATTAGCATTCCTCATTTCCCTTCTGCATTGTGACCTCATACTGTACAGGAAAGCTGTCTGCTGAGAGCAAAAAGGGCATTGCATTGTGTCACCAAACACACAACTAACACCCTTCTGGCTCTCAACAGATGATGTTATCTACCTACACCTTGAGGCACATATAGTTGCATATCAAAAGGCCTGTCTTCACTATCTTGAACTATCCTGATCACAAACTATCCAGCTAATTTGCGTCTTCATCAGACCGAAGTAGCAATTAGAAGGATATTTGGTCAGGATTGTCATCCCACGATATCTTCGGATAGTTTGCAAAATATCCCACTATTTGGCAAAATATCCAGCTAGTTGTCCCGTGCGTCTTCACTAGACCGAAGATTCGTAGTACGCGCTTATGCTGAGCAAAATATCTCAAGCTAATTTCTCAAGGTCGAGTTTCAAGTTTCGAGGTCGAATGTCGAGATAGTGAAAACGGAATTTGTTACTTCGGGATTATTCTACAAATCATATTTGGCAATCTCGAGATGATGAGGACGTGCCTAAATAGAAGCCAGGCAATCAAATCAGTTTTTATAGCTGCCAATTATTTTTGTCTTTTCAAACATCTCTTACTCATTACTTTCTGAGCTGCCTGCCGGACCCCGATGTTTCCCTCGTTATTTACTCAAAACATGTGGGTGCTAGATTTGTAATGCCAGAAGCCATGATTAGAAAGGTAACTTCAGGTAACTTGGATTGCGAACAATTCTGTTCTTCAAGGGTGTTAATATTAGACCATCCGCAAGGAATGAGTAGCTATTATAAGCACACCATAGCTAAAAATAACGTCCATGACTTCCCATAGGGCTGTCTCAAGGAACAGTATCTGTTGCATCGTGTTATAGGTGGGACTTATATAGTCAATAAGTCTAAAATAGTCGCCTACACCGCAACCTCAGACTTTCTCTCTCAGGGACAAGTTGAATTAAAGATCCCCATCTTAGTTCCCTTTTGTATGATTCATCACCTTGAATCAATGCATATTATATTTAGAGCGAAAGTTAGATAGCTTTTGTTTCTTGTTTTTACAGCCTTTGTGTTTCTTGGTTAGGAATGAAGGAGACATAAGTAGGCAATGTTGAAATGAGTGCAGAAGAAATGATGACTACTAGGGTTCTTGGGGCAAAAGAATTTTTAAATGGGAATTCAGAGATTGTTTGGTCGTGCCTAAATGCTACCCCTTTTAAGAATTACTCTGCTTTTTTTAAATTTCTAATCGAATCTACATCTTCATAAACAAAATATATAGCTAAAAATCATTTAAGAAAATGAAAGTTATTGATATATTTCTGTGAATGTTGTTGTTTGCCCTTGATGGTAAGGAACACAAATTCGTTTGTACCCAAATAATGTAAATGTGTACTTGTCAAAATAAGCCAGATTTAAGATCTTCATATTTCTTAATCAAATTGACCTTTTAGAAACTGACCTTGGAAATGGGGTATGGGTATTATTTTGTGCTCCAAGTAACATGAATCATCCTAGGCTACTGGCACTATGCGTGCCGCAGTTTGAGGGTCTGTAGGGTACATGTAATTTGAAGTAGATTTCTTTTTCATTGTGTAGCTTATAAAATGTAAATGTATCAAGTGTTGTTTATGCTGCAGTTATATTTGTATAATATTTTATAAAAGTATTTATTCATATTCTTATTGGATTTGAGAATGTCCTATATATCCCTAATTCTCTCCACTTTTTTACCACAGAATTTTATAGGGTAATAGCATCATTTTAACAGTAATTGGAAATTGTGTATAAGGTGTCCATTTAACAAGCAGTCAACATTGTGAAAGAGACCATGCTCACCAAGAAATACACTAAGAACTCCATCCTCTGTCACTCCCTGTCTGCCTTTTCTTTTAATTATTGTCTTATCCATTTTCACTGTCAGGTTTCACCAAAAAGGTAAGGGGTCACAGGATATAGCTGTCGTCCAGTACAAACCCAATGCTTGCCCCCTTCCACTTCCGTTTACCTTTTCCTCTTCCCCTTCACCTGGTTCATTCATTGGCTCTCGCTCATCTGTCATCACTGTTGCCTTTCACAATCATGTGAAAGGTCAAGGGGTGAGAGTAAGGTACCATCCCTATCCTCCCCCCTGAAAACCGCTCCTGAAGTGAAAAATTAGGGGGTGGAATTAGGCATACCTCCACCCCCCTGAAAAAAATTCCCTTCCCCCTTCCTCTATTCCTCCATCTTCACAAAGAGAGCAGGTATCCCTTCCTCTTCCCCCTTCTTCTTCCCTCTCCTCTTACATGGTTCCTTTACTAGCTCATCTGCCTTTACTGTCACATTTCATAGAAAGGTTTTTTTTTTTAAAAGATATGTATATACCAACTCCATCCTCTTCTTCTTTCTATCACCCTCTCCCCTCCCGACCGGCCCCTCTTCCATTTCTATCTCCCTTTCTGCTCCCCATCTACCTTCCACTCCCCTCACCTGGTTCATTCAGTGGCTCATCTGTCTTCACTCTCACCTTGACCGACCATCAAATTGATAGTTTCCTCTCTCTCTCTCACCTCTTTATGTTTGCACACCTCACTGGTTCCGGATGCGCAAAAGGTTCACCTTTACTGATCCTGTATGATCAATGGACCTGCTCTACTGTAGTCTAAAACTCAGACTTTGTTGTCACTCTACTCAAAACATTCCTTTCTCTTGGATGTATTATGTTGTGTTTAAAAAATTGATCACGTTCAGTTTATTTTAATCGTACAAATTCTGTCAATATATGTATTCATCAAATATCTTCATTCAATAATGTACATATGCAAAGAAATAAAAATCAAGGTATATATTTTTCGTTTCAGAAATGATTAACAAGAACTATGGAATAGTCAAGAAAAACAAGAGAAATGGTCATGGATTGGACAGTCCATAAGTGCTATTTGAATCATATCTTACATGTCAGTATGACCATGGTATTCGGCATGATATGCAGCCCTACTTGTTCACATATGGCCTTTTTATATGAAAGCAGAATAAAAAGGCTTTTCCCCATATTGCCCTATACAAGGTCAGTACAAGGACGAAATCATAGAATAGCTAGGCACTGACAATGCTGCTTCTTTCCATTCATCACGTATTATATTTGAATTTGGGTGCAAATGATGGGTTTTTGTCAGCATTATGCATCAGAGGTCAGGGAGGAAAGATGGAAAGAGATAGCCCTTGCATGTGAATCGAGAACGAGTGTTGTACTGAAGGCATCGTGTGTCCTACTTATTGCTTGGGTCAACTGACCATGCTAGACTGCTTTTAACGAGACGGCAAGCTACATCATGCCATACGACGACGACGGCGACGCAGATGACGGAACTACTTCTGGCCAGAACCAGCCTCACGCCCTTGCCTCCAGCTCGTTCTGTTAAATTAAACCAGCTGCTGCTATAATAGCAGTTAGGCTACACAACCTTTTTCGCCTGGCTTGAGGCCCTGATTGAATATGCATGAGCTTGGCTATGACGTTAATGCTTTCATATGGAAGTAGTCATGAATGATTCATGAGCAGTGTGTTGTACATGTAGCAGCTGAAGATAGCTTGAAGTGCCAGCCAGTGTCTGTAGTAGGTGTATATAGTAGGGGAGGGAGGGGCGTGCTTGTATGTTTAGACTGATAATATCAAGTGGTTTAAGTATTCATCTAGACATTGACAGAGGACAGGCATAAATAGTTTATATCTGTAGTGGATTATTATCATTATCTAATAAATTTTATCATCTAATGAACTTTATCATAGATGCAGAACTCTGTTTTGTCTTCATGTGGAAAGTTGATTATCATTTCATTCAGTTTAAAAAATATATATTTGGTTTACGTATTGGGCATATCACATTATACAACTTCTCTATGAGCTTCCAAAGAGCTTAGGAAATTATTACCCTAGCTCTAGCTCCGGCAGCCATTAAAAGCTATTCATACTTTGTTGATTAATGGATGATTAAAATTATAGTAAAATAGAGGGGTTTAGAAAATGGCTATTTAGCCTGTTTTGAAAAGGACTATAGAAATACAGACATATCATCATAATTATTATATTCAGTCATTTATAAGATATAATGTTAACCTGTGTAGGCAAAATGCCCTTTTCTGGAAAACAATAATGCATGGCTTAAAATGAAGGCAATTAAGATCATAAAGAACAAGATATCTGGATAATGATCAATGTTTATATATAAAAATGAAAGATGAGACAACCTAACATGTAAGAAGAATTTTAGAAAGAGACAAAATGCAGCAAAAAATTATTATTTACAGCTATCAATAAGATACAAATGTTACTTGGACTGAAGCAAAATGCCTTTTCCTGATAGTAAAGAAAACAGAACAGTGTATTAAATTCTTGAGGCAAACCAAAGAAGCCATATCCCAGTGCATGGCTTGCACACTTAGGTCCATGAAGAAAGAACATCATAGGTAGATGTGGATGTATTGAAATAAAAATATAAGTATATGCATACAAATCATAAAGATGGAATATGGTAGAAGATGAAAGATAGCAAACTTATAGAATTGAACTAAGGGGAGAAGAAGGAAGCTTGTGAAGACAGTTGAATAATGTAATGAATAAACTGCACTCATAGAAATAAAGACAAAAACATGATTTTAAGAAATACAGACATATTAGAGCTAGTAATATCAAAGCTTACTTAAGTGAGAAGGGGAGACGTGGGAAGAGATGAGGGAAAGGAGTGGAGAAAAAAAGAGAAAGCGGGATAGGGAACAATCAAAAGAAAATTAGGAAGAGAGAGAGAGATGGACTACTACGGATACAAAACAATCTACATGTCGAAAGAGGGGGGGGGGGCAGAGAATGGGAGATTGGAAGAAAAGTCAGGCATAGTTCAGTCACTACAAACGTTTGTTATTAAGCTAAATACAAACAAGGAAGATATATATATATATATCGAGGTTGGGTCATGTAAGATTGGACTTTGCATGTGAATGGTACAGCCTGTCAATGTTTGCCCATGGTCCACACAGTCCAGACTTCCCCATTTCCTGGTGTGTTTGAATGTAAACTAATATTTGTGAAGTTATCACGTTGCTCCCATGTGGACTCTTGTTGGCAGGCGATGATGTGGCATAAATTTATCTGATGTGTTTAGATCAGCCTAGGTACATCTGAAGTGCTGAACTTTTAGTCCAAAGTAGTTCCAGTTGATATATCATGATGGGTGTGTCAATATCAATGCAACAAACTCTTTATTCATGTGCAAAGTTCAGCATTTCAGTCACCACTAATTTGAATGGCAACCTTTGCTTTCAAATGAGAAAGAAGAGTTGCTGGCAGATAAAAGCAGATTGGTCGAGCTACAGTGGATTTTGTTATGAGTCCAGAACAGGGGCAAGGGTGATCGATGCTTACCTCTGTGACCTAGGTCTATTTACTTCTATTATCATCAATTAATTGATCATTTATGTCAACATGTCTGTCTTTTTCAGCTGTCCAGGTGTAGTGTCCAGAACAAATTGATGCATGTTCACATCCATTATATAGGCTTATATTTTATGCCATATTGGAGTGTTCAAAATAAATTGGTTATAAAATGATAAATAGTGTGTCCTTTCTTTGTAAACACACTTTTACTGCTAATATACCAGTGGTACAGCATCTCGTTCAAGAGAGATAAATCTTATCTCTCTTCATTGAGATGCTGTACAACTGAGCAATAGTGAACCTCAAGGTAGGTGAAATTTAGTATTCTTAATCATTAGTTATATCTCAAAGTATAATGGATTATTGGATATTCATCAACCCCATTTAAAAGCCAATTGAAAGGATTAAGAAGAGAAGTTGGAAATTTTGTTTTGTTCTGTAGATTTTCATGAAATGTAAAACTAGAAAATAAAGTAATTTGTAATACCTATGTCTGTTCTTCTACTGCCAGTGAGATTTCAATGAGATTTCACTTGTCGATGGTACTCTGGAGAGCAAGAAAATATTTCATTATAAGAAATTCTGTGTAATGGAGATAATACATCTTATGACTAATTCATTCAGTACTATATAATTGCTCTTTATTGAAAAAAAGCTCAACTAGATCTGCCTATTTTATCCAGCAATTAAGTGCTGTGTCAGTATCATCAAAATCTGCAGCTATTAGGAACAACTTAGAATTTATTTCCAAGGGATCTCATTCAAATTCCAGTGACAAATCCCCTTGATGAGCCTAATTTCTAGTACTTTATGATTGCTCTTAGTCTTTATTGAGAAAAAAAAAGCTCAACAAAATTTGCATATTATATACAGCAATTAAGTGTTATGTCAGTATCATCAAAATCCATGGCTATTGGGAACAACTTAGAATTTTTTTCCAAAGGATCTCATTCAAATTCCAGCAACAAATTTCCTTGATGAGCCTAATTGTCAGTGCCAATTCTGACTTGGCCTGAGGGCAGCGGAATATATTAATAAGTAGGACTGGCGTTCTTCCTCCTATGGTGGCTTCAAATGAATCAGCAGGAATGGATTGCCTGAGGGTGCCCTTCATCTTGTTGACATCATTTCTCCTCCATTTTTTGCATATATGAAATCTGAGCAATGAAATTGATAGGAGACTTAGATCTCCCAGTTTCTTCATTACTATCAATCAGGTCGTCTGGCTGCATGCCATGCTGAACTTGGGATAACCTCCAGGGATTTACATAATAAAAAGAACAGAAAATGAAAAGTCTAAAAAAATTGGGAATAATCAAAGTACATCACATGGGAACAATTGAGCTTTGGAAGATATAGGTCAACTGTCTGGATGGATACGATAGACATGTATCTAATACCTTTGATATCATAAGCATGTAATGAATTTTATGTTAATAATTCTGAAGTAAATGCTGTAAATATAACTTCAATCTTCTGCAAGAACAGATATGTTTAATCTGCACTAATACAGGGATGATGTCCACCCATGAGTGTCAAAATATGTAATGTGGTCTAAGATGCCTGCCATGTATTAAATGATAACAAATATCAATTTTGTAAAACATAACCCCCAAAACTCAGTTAAATATTTTTTAAAGAACAGTTTATTTATCCAGAAGGCTTGATTAATCTTATTTTGTTATTAATAAATGTATAAGGCTTTGGGCTTTAGAGGACTTTTATGTAGAATAGTAATATTACAGTTTTAATCATAAAAAATATTAATCATAACCGTGACCTTAAACTAGTTTACCTTTCAACAAACAAGCTTTGGATTATATATTGAAACATGTTTGATGAACATCATTAATGAATTAAAATTATATTTCATCTCAAATAAATGTCATCAAGGCAACATACAAATAGAGTAATTTATTCCCAAGGCTATATTCTTTCATATGTTTTGTTGTATGTAGTAAATCAAAGATTTGAAAGTATGCTGTTTAAGTACGGGTTTGAGCCATTCATTAATTGATTAATTAATTACACCATAATAAATTGACAATTTTAAAAGTAAGACTCCAATAAATAGTGCACAGTTGTAGTTTACTGTTTAATCTCAGTTATTAATCAAGATAAAAAGCATTGAAGGCTCCAGCCTCCTTCAAATCAATAGTACTGTCTGTCTACTGCCCACGAACTTTAGATGACCTCTCTTTAAGGCTTCTTTTTGCCCTTAAGTGGCAAGATTGTCTGTCTGGGACAATAAGCAGATGGTTCCAAATCACTGCAATTAATTAATGAAATTGGACAAATTAACGATTAAAGGTAAAGACCAGTATTGGAAACGCCCCAATTTCAAAAAATGAAATGGAAGCTCTTATAACCAATCATGTGAAAGAATATGTTTTGAATACTACATGACGATAACAATTTTGACGGGAAACCGCCTACTAATTGATATATTTGGTAAATTAGTATATCTTTATACTGTTTAGAGATACAAATGCATATGTCGCTCACATATACATCTTTTTGCGCACAGTGCTTCTAAATTTATGAAGACTTGGCCAAATTTCTTATAATTTTGATGATTCCAGAACCTTGCAGTACATTTATGCTGATTTATGATGATCAACCTTTTCTGATCGATTTTACAACGTTTCTTTCACTATGCAATTACATGACCATAACTGGTCTTGAGCTTTAAGCTAAAGATTGAAAAAATGGCTCTGCAGGAAGGTGTTTTCTAGATTTTAATGTACTGGTAAAATGAAGGAGAAAATCTACATGTATATCAGCATCTCTTTATTTGTCTTGTTTTATCTTTCTAACTGGTTGTTTCTCTCTCTCGTGTCTGTATGTCTGTCTCTCTCTCTCTCTCTCTCTCTCTCTCTCTCTCTCTCCAATATTTTCCCCCTGATATAATCTCTCATCCTTGAAAATCTAATATCTTTTATGCCATCCTCAACTCAAATTTCCTTTGCGAGAAAGACTCTCACTCTCTCTACCTCTCTCTCTCTCTCTCTCTTTCTCTCCCTCTCTCTTTCTCTCTCTCTCCCTCTCTCTCTCTCTCTCTCTCTCCATCTCACTACCGTTTTCATTATGAAGGAAAAAAATGTGTTCATGGTCATGTTTGGACACCTTCTGTGATTTATTGTGTCTGCAAATTTAAGCCATCCTCTCTATATATTGGCTCGTGCCATTCTTGATCTTCCTCTGATTGGTGTTGTTCAGGAAAGAGCGAAGGGTCATAAAGAATTTATACCTCACCTTGCATGTAACCAACTCTAATTCAATCCTGTTGACACATCTGGGTTATCTTGTCTGTCCTTCAGCCTACATATTGATATCTGCGTCTGGTTAGGGTATCCCAAGTCTGGAGCTACAGCAGATATCTTTGAGTGTCATACCTACCTGTGCATACACTGCAAGGGATCAGCAAAGAAAGTTACCTTTTACCAACTTTTAATATAGCTATCTATGTCCATCTCTCACAGAGACCGAAATGATTCTTTCTAAACATTTATGTCATGCTAATGTGAGCCACATTAAAAAAATTGAAACCCTTGATTTCTTGAGATTAAATGGTTACAGATTGATCTGAGTATAGAGGCTATCCCAAAACAATTTACACCTGACAGTTTTTTTTATTTTATAGATTCAGTACCATGCAAAATTGGTAAATTTTACTTAAAAGCCTTTCTAGGTTAGTAATATTGATACTAAGATTGAGGTTTGAGCATATAAATATGAAGCTATGTTGCATATGTGAGGATACCTTTAGGTCCTTTCTTTACCCTCAATAAAAAGAATTGGTCTCAACTATGAACTTTATTGTTCTCTTTATAAATGCATTGATGCAGTTTACTTTTCTAAAGCTATTAATTTAAAGATATGAATGCAATATTTTGACAGGAACTATTGTGTTCTCATGTGTACATTATATCCTGAGTTCATAAAACTATTTTATAGGCCTATTGGGTGAACTGGTTTATAAATAATCTTGTGAACTAGATTTGGCTGCTTGATTTAATGATGTTGGTTTAGTGGGAAATGTGAACTTTAGATGCAAATGTCAAACCCAGGAGCGACAAAGCTCCTTACGTCAACTGCCTTATGTAAACTGCCTTCAACGAACTCCTCTCAGTCACCCCCTCCAATTCAAGGTGTCAGCAGTTTGATTGAGCTGTTGCAATATTTGAATGATCTTAATTAAACAGGGGCACCCAAAGAAGCATTGATATGACCCATCAAATATGCTGTAATCAGTATCATCTTTACATCAAGGGTATTTTATTTGCACTACAGGTCGAGGGACTACTGTATGGCGTGTTCCCATTGTGGTAGAGCGGCACTGCATGGGGGTATTTAAATTGGTCAAAGGTACTCTTTTGATGTCTGATATATATCGTAAATCCAAAAGATGATGTGAATCAAGGGAATATGGGATGGAATTCCTTTGGAGGTACTCTTCAAGTTCAAGATTGTTGTCAGGATTATTTTTACTGCAGTACCAATAAGAAATCACATAGCTTTTATGAAATTAGCATTTTAAGCACCCTAAGAAGTGATTCATCTTTGTATTATTCCAGGGATGCTTTACCTTACGCCCAGCTCTAATTTATTCAACTACTTTTCAACCCCTTACTGGAGTGTGAGATCATATACCTTTTAAATGATTTACTAAATGGGCTTACAACTAGTCTCTCTAAGACCCCTGTAATAAACATTACTCTGAAAGTGGACTGAGGCCGCCTCGACTCGACATATGTGTAACATCAACTTTTTTGAAAGGCCGGACGAAGGACGGACGGAGGCCGGCCGCCCCCATCCAGTCAACCTTTGGATGTGAATTGAGATATGTGTAACCGGGGTTTAATGATCTTGAGCAGCTCCAAACTGCAGGCGTGAGGCCGCCTCCGGGACGACTTTAAAAGCTGAAGCATGTGTAACAGGGGCCTAACATGAGATCAAAATAAGACAAAGATCAAGTATATTTCTCTTCCATTTCTGACCTTGCTTTAGCACCATATTGTACTCTAAGATGATCGTTATTTCAAATTTGTCTTATTCATTCCTAAAAGTTGTTCTGTCAGATTTCTTAGAATGTAATGATAAAATGTAAATATCAAACCCACTGTTTTAGGGCTGCACAACTACTCTAAAACTGTAAGCAAATAGAGTTGGAAATAATCTATAAGCTATTTCCTTGAATTCAAATCATACAATGTATTTACCATCATCACAATTATCTGGCTTCAATTCCTTTTCTTGTAAAAATCGACTAATATGCAAATGATGGTTAGAAATGATCTTTAACATCTGGCATCATTATTGATTTGCTTTTGATTTCTTTCATTATCAGTTAAATCCTTTCAAAATTTTTCACTATAGTTTTAGAAATGATTTATGATGGAAATTTCCATTACTACATATTCCTTTTTCCCCCCTTGGCCTGTAAATTATCCATGACAATTATATGACTTGGAGATGATGTAGCATACAAGTAGATGATATTTGGCATCTCTTCTATGTATTCATGCCAATATTGCTACTCAACAGTATAGATTTATTCTTGACTTATTCAATATTTGATTACCCTAATCCAAACACCAAGAACACAGTTGGGTCATGATATAGATATAAGAAATCTCAGTGTATCTCTATCAATTGTTGTTTCTATGACCCTTCAATTACAACCTTCAGTAACCCTTTATTGACTGTGCTATCACTCACCACGGTATCACTGCTGACAGTGATTTGTACTATGGAACCCCCCTGGCACACATGCAGATTAGTGAGAAGGTGTGGCTCATTTGAACCAAGAAGAAAGAAATCATGCTGATTGTGATGTAAAGCTAAACATGAGAAGTGTCCTTCTGATGTATTTCAGGACTCTCAGCGTATCTTTGGCTGTGAACATCGTTAATAATAATCTGGATTTATATAATGATCAATGAACACAATGGTTTTTAAGCACTTCAAAGTAACGATTGTAATGTGTACACCATCTCCAATCCCGTGGGAGTATTCCTTTCATATGATCACAATGAGAGTATTTGTCAATTTCTTCCACAATGGCATCCTACCAAGTCCCTATTCTTCTCTTGAGTAGGGAGTGGCAAAATAAAGATCAATGTCTTGACAAAGTTTAGCATGTTTCTCTTCTAGATGTAAAGGGTAAATCCAGGATGCATTTGCCTTTGAGACATTGCATCATCCACTGAGAAATCACTGACTTATGAAATGCATCTGTACAGGTATGAAGCTATCACTGATCAAAGCTCATCTCTCACTCACTCAAGATTGGAAATCGATTGTTCTTTATCGTTGTCTACACTAATACAGCTCATGAACCAGAGTGTTTGTTTTTACCTAATTTGTCAACACCCAACAATGTGATGAAATGTTCCTTTGATAATGAGCCAGGGTTCTTCAAGTGCCCTCTGTAATTATCAGTAATGTTATCAAGTAGCGACAAAGCTGTTGCAGTGACCTCCTGTGATTTGTGATATTGTCAGTGATCACTATTTAAGAAAGTTGAAGAGACATACAGTTTGTCTGTTTTGAACTAGAAGGGCATTAACTCTTTGTAAAAATAATATGAGTAAATACCCTGCTGGCTCCAAACATTCTAGATAAGTTCAAATCTCAATTGATGCATTATTTCTCTTTTGTTAGTGATGGTGGTGTTATTGTTGGTGTTGGTATAATTGTGCAATCAAACAAACCATCTAATGAAATGAAAATGAATAAATGAAAAGGGATTGATACCGACATAAATGTATTTCAGTCAATGTCGGTCATTAATTAAGGTGAATTTGGTATATTAAAGTGTTCACAAGTTATTGGCGTGCAATTTGATGATTTACTTTGTTTACCAGAAAAAACTAGATCATGGACTTAAATATATTATGGATATACTTTGATCAGCCTTGCCTTGCTGACAATAGTTCTTTCTCGGCCAAAGTTTTTTATTTGCACAGTAGTGATTACGTCTTTTTTTTGGCATTGTCATAGGATTTTGTAATTGTTTCTATTATTTACACTTCTGTGTTTGTGCTGCTTGACCTACAGTACTCCTTTCAAGGATTTTCTGTAGTTCGGCAAACATGTGTGTATTTATATTTTACACAAAATTTACAAGCATCTAATGTGAAAATATGGAATAAATTCAGAGTGTTAGATTCTTTGTTTGGATATATCCTTGAGGAAAGACAGTCAAAGGAATGGAGAAGGAAAAGAAGATTTTGTATGTTGCATCAATATTCTCTCTACACGAATGCTTTTATGCAAGCTATTCTGTTTTTAGCCATTGAATGCTAAAAGGCAAACATTGAAGAGGATCTTGCATGACCTTTTTATTTCTGTAGTTCTTCTTTTCTTCAAACATACTATCCTTTCAGCATACTGATCAAACATGATACAAACTCACCATTTGATGTAAGGAAGCTTTACAGAAAAATATAAAAAGAACACGAAAGACCTTTTCCTCTGATAACCTTGTCTTTCCATTAATGAATGTGATATGCCTGATTCTTAGACACTACTAGTGAGGCTTTCCAAGGCTATGTTGATACAATACAGACTTCACAGAATATTGTCCGATTTGTCTGATTAGGTTCTTGTGATACAGATTTCGTCAATGCCAACCACTCATTGACTTACTGAGCAAAATGTTGCCTGCTCACTCAAACACGGAAAGAAGTTTGTCTGATCCATCTAAGCACTAAACATGTCTGTTTTCTTTCCCTAATTGTTAAAATTGATAATACATGTACACATACATAATATTTAGATGTAATAGCATGTGTAATAGAGTATAATTTATTTTTTTCAATTAAAAAAATTGAAACTTTTATAATCCCTGTCCTAGTTTGTTAATCATACAGCTAATACTTTCATCAGGTAATATTTGTATTTGATTTCTTTAATTGTAGCATATTTTGATATTATAGTTCTTTACTGACAGAACAACAATGCCCTTCTGGAGCGAGAAGGGCATTATAACTCATAAACTGTAAAACAGAGTTAATATCCTTCTGGCTCTACACAAATGACTATTTCTTAACCAATATGCAATGCGTACTGATCCATTCAAAGACAGGTAAAGTGATCATATCATCTCTCTGAGTGATTTTAGCCCACTGTTTGATTTCATATCCGATTCCTGTACAGTTTGCAATGAAATCCTCCAAGAATCTTTACAAGGCCTGATTATTAAAACAGGAAACAGGTTAAGCCTTAAGGTTGTCCTTGCTGTTTGAGACTATCTTTACTCTCAATATCAACACTAATTGCTTCTCAAAAAGACAAAAACATTAATTAATCTTTTATAACTCACTATTTTCTGTTTTTCAAAAAAAAAGGGTTTATCAATCTTAGCTGGCTTCATGCTTAATGTTGAAGCAAGGTCAGATAGGGGGAAATGAGTGGCTAGAAGAATAATGAAGAAATAAATTCAATAAGTTCTGCAAAGTAAAAATAAGGTACAGCTCTGTAAAATTTGATCTATTTTTTCTCAATGAAAATTTTACATGTTGTTCCTCACATGAGGGACATGTGCTTGCTTTGATGGCAGCAAAGAAGTCATGACATCGAAGACTCCTATACCTAATTATATTTCTAGTCATTTATCATTTTATATACCCATTAATATTTCAGCTTTTAAAAAAACAAACACAATCTGTACAGTGTTCCTAACTTTATATTAATGAGGAAAAAAGCTATGAAATATATATCACAAAATGAATCACTCTCTTTGTTAGAAACAGACAGTTAATTACCTCTGTACCATCTGATTTGATCTTATGTCTTTCTCAAATGGATTTTTCATCAGTGCTTCACCAATTTTTTTCGCTACTTTAAAACAAAAAAAATCAGTGAAACATAACATCATTTGAGCTGCTGCAAACTAACTTGATCGATTTTAGAAGGGACTCTCCTTACAGAGACTGCTGGTGTGACCAGCTGTCAACAATTATCTGTTGATCATACCTGAAGTGGCTTTTATTCACAATCACACAATTTGTGAAGATATATATTATGATAATAATATTTAATTTTTATAAAGCGCTTAATACAAATGTCTCTATACAGTGAAACCTGTCTATAAAGACCACCCAAGGGAGTCAAGAATAGTGGTCTTTATGTACAGCTTCCTTTAGTACATGTTTCAATGAGAAACCGTTTTCAAGGGAAACAAAAATGTGGTCTTTGTAGGCAGGTGGTCTTTCTGTACAGGTGGTTGCTATCCTCTCTGTTTGCTATCTATAACACCAATCTTTTTGCCATGTATTTGAGTTCACTGCTCCCATCCAGGTGAATATGATCTACTGAAGATGTGAAGATACCACTCATCTTCTTCTTTAATCTTAAGAACGTTTCTTTCAAATACCTTGTCATTTCGAAGGATCATAGACGATAACATTATCTTTATGACTCTACCTAATTGGTTATGTGATTGGCAGGAGGGCACAAATGAGCATACAGCCAGTAAATGTAAATTAAGCAATTTACACTGATCTTGTCTTCATCCTCAAGGCACATTTCAACATGTGCATTATATAATCTTTGAAAGTATTCGGTTATGACTTCTCTTTATCATTATTTATTCACTCTACATTTATTTCAAAACTATTTAAAAAAAAGTGAATATTTAAAAAACCTTTGTTCACATCCTTTTGTAAGGCAAGCAACAATACTAACACTTCCTGCAAAAAACATTGTGGTTGTTATAATGAAAATGGGAAATTCCAAACAAAATCATCAAAGAATTTGAAAAAAATCTTCTTCTTTTTCCCTGCTGGTCACACAACAATCCTGAATATGCTGGAAAAGTCATTTTGTGGTTTATTAATAAAAATGGGAAATTTTGCATTAATTTTTTTATCCACAATCTGTTTTGTCTGTTTTGATATAAATAAAAGGGTGGTTGAGGTTTATGTTGTCATAATGAAGACTGCCTTTTGGAAGAACTTTCATTAAAGGAATGGATGGTTACTTGTATTTCATTGAAGCTCCTAATTTCTTCATCCGTCTCGTTTCATTACCATAGTAAAACTGTGAGCGCTAGAAGGGATATGTAAAGTGTAGCCTCTTGGGGCTGCAGTCCATAGAGTCTTAAGAGAGTACAGTTTGCCTTATCTTCCCATGATGTAATGAATTATTTGAGCATCACCATGTTTGACATTTGAAGCGTATTCCCAGAAGTTTGTTGGTTGTTGCATGTATGTTGAAATAATTATGTCTCTGTGCCTTGGTGAGGCCTGTCACTTTTCATATCAAGGCATCAAGAGCATAGATGGAAGGGAGCAGAATCATGGAGGTGGGTTGCTTGCTTACTCAGGGAATGATGCTAAACAACAGGCAGTGACAGAGAGTGAGTGAGTGAGTGGGAGAGACACAAAGAGAGTGTGTATGTGTGTGAGAGAGAGAGAGAGAGAGAGAGAGAGATAGATGAGAAAGGAGAGAGGGAGAGAGAGAGATGAGGAGAGAGAAGGAAGGGGGAGAAAAAGGGCAGAGCATGAGGTAATTTACTGCATAATAAGATATAATAAATGAATATGATATGGAAAATTTGAAATGGTATTTTGCTCATTGGAAGTGAATGGTCTAATCAGTCTTCATTGAGGTAAAAGTACACTTGGTTTATTATATCTCTGTTTGCATGCTAAGACAGAGGGGGAGGGGAATGATAGAGAGAGAGAGAGAGCGAGAGAGAGAGAGGGAGGGGGGTTAGAGAAAGATAGAAGGGAGATGAGAGAAAAGGAGGGAGAGAGGGAGACATGACAGTAAGATGGGGAGGTGGGGAGATGAATTAGCAGATTAAAGTATAGAGCTTCAAATTTATGTAGCAGAGGATCTGAGTCATGGTAAGGAAGTAGTGGAGGAGAATATTTCTTTCTCTCTAGGAATGAAATTTGTATCAAACACATTTACAATGGTATATTTTGCATGTTTGTTTTGAATTATGTGGAAAAGAGAGGAGTCATCAATGGAAAGATAGAAAGCACAAAGAGAGAGAGAGAAAGAGAGAAAAAAAAAACAATAAACAGACGAGAGGGACAGAGAGAATATGAGAGGGACAGTGAGAGACAGAGGCATATTAGACAAAGACGGACAGATTAGTGTTTAAGTGGAAAAGCTTTCAAATAAGAATCAACGTTACATTGATTTGGATGGCAGGGATTTCATTACTTTTTGAGGTGCCAAACTTAGATTAGCAATCAGACATGCACAGTCTCATTAATTGTCTTTTCACACCACTTTCAATCAAGCAAGGCCAAAACTTGAAGATGGGTAGACAGAAGATCCTCCAAACGTCTAAGGCAAGGGTTTGAGAGAGAATGGAAGAAGAGATGATGAGAGATGGATGGGTACACTTACTGGATATTAAGAGGAGAGAGAGAGAGAATCGGTGACAGACACAAATCAAACAAGGCAGAGGGATTTGGTAAAACAAATACATGAAGAACTACAGATACCAAGTGATGAGGAGAACTAAGAGCCGGGTTCATCCGACGGGCAGGAGGATAACTTACACCGGGGTATCATTAATATTCACAAACACAGGCTCTCCTCTGAGAGGTAGAACTGCATCCCCAGGAAGCTTTTAATTCAGTGCCCTGCTCCCTCGGCTCATGAAGAATTCATGAGGTCGAATCTCACCATAAACGAGGACCCCCAAATCCACAGGACAGGTGGTTCTGTGTCCCTCTTTTATGACCCGAGCCCATCACTGCCCTCTATAATTTATTCTAATCAAGCACTCATTACAGAGGGTGACTCATCTTCAATAAAAGGGAAGTATATACAGAATATTTATTAGGGTAATTTGCATCAATTTATTCCATTTTCAACCATTTATGGACGGTGCATTCCCCTGAAAGCAAATTCAGAAAAAGAAAGATTTGATGTCAACTGTGATATGTCCTTTGGCTTTCATCCCCAGTTGAAATGCCATAAGAGTGTCAGATGAATGATTTTCATACAAATGTACAAAATAAGCTCAGAAGTGTATAATAATTTAGCTGTTTTAATTCTTAATCACTTAAAGACGCTGTCCGATGAAAATAAAACTTTATGTCAATGGAAAGCTGAATGACCGTAGAATAAAAATATAAAGAAATGTGATATATTTTCCCTTTCAGTACCGGTATTGCTTAAAAAATCTAATTTTACGCAACCCTCCAAAATGTGGGTCAGCAGGGTCAAATTTGCTGCAGATAGGATGTTAACATAACATGTGGAAATGATTGGGTCGCCTATATAGCTGAGGCGATTAGCCGTGCTTAATTAATGCAAAGTCATTGTGAATATGCTCACGCCACAACTTTAGGTGATTTCATTTAGTCGATAGCTTTTTTTTAGGTCAACAACTTTTGATTTTCAAAGCTTTAGACCTCTAGTATTCAGAGAGCTGTTACTCTGCTGACAGACACTAAAATAGCATACAACTGATATTATTGTAATCTATGGCTTATAAGCTTTTCGTTGATATTAAATTCATTTATTCTATTGTTTACTTCTGACAGGGTCTTTAAACCTTAAGTGCACTAAATTTTTGATACCAATCATTCATAATTTTAAAACTTTGTTATCTTATGTTTTATTACAGAATCAGGAATGCTGCCCTTTTGAAGTTCATCCATATAATCCCGTCTTTCATCAAATGAGTAGTATGATCAGAAATATATACAATGTATGTTGTTGTCCTGTGTGAAGGAAACTTGTTGAAGTAGAAAGGTAAGTAATAACAAATCTGGGTATCATAATCATATTTAACAAACTAAACATTAAACTTTGCCATGTGCATCTTCCTCCCACCAGTGAAGAGGGTTTTGCTCCTTGAGTTGGCACTTATTGCACAAGAAGTTGTGTTTTTATGATGATCATAATATATGAAATTTTTCTAATGCACAAAAACATGCTCCAGAAGTGTTGCATTTTGAGTGTGAATGTCGGCTTAAAATTCCTTGCAGAAATTAAAGAGAACTTTGTTTTAAACTGGATTTTTATATTTTCATACGCCCTCAGGATTGGTGTAGCACTCCTTACTGTCAAGTGCTCTAACACCTTCCTGTAACCTATTTTTGGCAAAAGGAGAGACTAGAAAGAAAACTTTTTATAGGTCTTTTGACAGCACTTGTTTGATTCTGTGCATTATTGATATTTTCCCCATGGCCGGCCACATGTCCGAAGTGCTTGTTTCTAAAGGACAGATTTCTTCTCGAATTTAATGTTTTATCTTGTCTGCCACTGTGTCATGGACATTGTTATCCTGAGGGACGATGCTCGATGCTCAATTTGCATGAATACCAGACAGGCCATTCTACCCCGATTTTCCCCCTTAAGATATTCTCTTTCTGGATCCTACGTCATGCAAAATACAAGCAGTACATGTATACTTTTCGTCTTGGATGAACTCTTCATGTAGCTTGATGTACTTGAAGAAATATATTTTTCTCAAAGCAAAATGTGTTTATAGTTGTCTATATTTTTTCATGTATCATTAGTACATTAACTTCTTTTAAGTCTCTCTCTCTCTCTGGTTGTTTTTTTTTTTTTCTTCTTCACTCCATAGAATCATCTTTATTTTCCTTTGGGTAGAAGGTGAAAATCCTTTGAATTGTACCATCCCAACTTCTACAAAGAATTCATATAAACGCTATGATTTAGAAGTTGATCATAAAACTAAATTTGTATATATATATGACTTACTATTTGATAACTATGTGGGAGTATGTGGGAGGCATTGGATATTTTTGGTGTTTAGAGATGACAATTCTAAACACTATTCCTTGGTGTAAGAAAAGATATCAACCTCAGCCCCTACTACAAATACCTGTGCCTACTAAATGTTGAACCGTTTGTTGCTGTAACTGCTTAATGTTTGTTTCTTTGTTTCAAATCAGTTTCTTGGCAAAGCAAAGTAAACATTTTGAGTGGTTTCAAGCAAATTTTCCTGCCAGGAAAAAAATGTGAAGTTTGATCTACTGGACTGACATAGATAATCCATAAGAAAGAATGGACAGCAGACCACTCATTATATCCCGGATACACTGATAAACCGAGAGTGAAACAGGATAGATTAATGTAGGGTCAACAAAAGGTTCTTATTCCAAGAAATGCTATTTTGCCTGATACTTCATCATAGTCTGGTTTTGTGGCCTATTGATGGCATGATGTTTCTGTTTTATTTTTACACGAATCCTGTCAAGTTGAGTAGTAATAGATTCATCTAATTATAGTGTACATCAAAAGTAATTATATGGTGTCTTAAAAGAAAAGGAGACTTTAGTAGGTATGGAAAAGGGTGAACAGACATTCTCAAGTACATGTTGATAAGGATGCATGGTTATTGAAGCATTGCCTAGATTCCCAGGTACATGCCACTTGAGTCTGCCTATCATTCTTGGCTTGCTTTGTTCGTTTGTTTGTTTGTCTGTATGTTCCTCTTTGTTTCTATCTGTCTTTTTCTGCTTTTTAATGTTTCTTCTACTCTACCTTTTCTTTCTCTCTCTCTCTCTCTCTCTCTCTTTCTGTATCTGCTTGTCAATGCCTCTTCTACTCTATCTTTCCTTCTCTCTCTCTTTCTGTTTCTGTCTCTCTCACTGTCTTTGTTTTCTGCATTTCTTCTTTCTGTTTTTTTTTTTTTAATAAATAATAATTTTCCACTATCATTATTTTCCTCCTGCCTTTCTTTTTTTCCTTTTTACTTCAATTTCTGTTTT
>BEXV01000223.1:532419-554135 GCA_003118195.1 Hemicentrotus pulcherrimus | reverse complement strand
CCCCCCCCCCCCATCTGTCTCTCTTTGTCTAATTTTCTTTCTTTTTTATCGTCCTGCTACAATTCTCATCAGGAGGACTACCTTCCTCCCGGTGACCCCTCAAGTCCAGTGACCTCCTTCTGACGCCACACCTCACTCTTCAGTCTTGACACGGTCTGGCTAGCTGTCTTCCTTCTTCATCATCACATCCTTATACAGGAACCTTGTCATCATGACAGACAAAGATTAGTTATCACAACTTTTGCAACCATCCCAATGTACTTTTTCTCTCTGAAATGGAAAGTGCTTTCAAATATTGAAACGTACAGTACATCTCAATTTTATGTCCTTGGTAGGATATTTTTAATTTTGTTCATAATTTTTTGGGTGTTATTTAACTTAGGATAATTTCTATCATGATCTGTCATTTTAGAAGCCTCATCCTTATTCTGTGATTCCATCTTTTGGCGTGCATGATATTGTAGTAGTATTTTATGAAATTGTATGATGAAAATCCAATTCATTTTATTATCTCCATTTTTCTTTAAGTCTTATTTTTAAACATTTGTTTTGGTATTTCATAATTTTTTCATCTCTATCTTTCCCTTGCCTCCCACTTATCCCTTCTCTCTCTATCTCTCTCTCTCTCTCTCTCTCTCTCTCTTTCTCTTTCTCTCTCTCTCATATATTTTATCTTCACTGATATATTGCTCTTATTCCCTTGCTTTCTCTAACTGACCTGCACTCATTAATTATTATGTCCCTATCATTTTTTCTGATCCTATTCAACTGCTGTATAATCCATTAAATTCATTAATTTTCCATGGAATGAAGGTCAGATGTTTAATGTCTCGTTCAATCAATTGAACTCTCCCTAGATTGAGGTACATGTACTTCAATGCCGACCTAGTTTACATGTTAGTTTGTTTACACATATAATTTGAGTACTGCCAAAAATGGACAAAATGGAGAATACACTCATTAAACCTCAGAACAATATAACTTTTATTATAGAAAACCTGTAAGACACATAATTTTTAGTTTCAAATTCACTGTTCTATGCTTGCTTATTCATATAAAGGTTGCACAAGATTTGAGGATTGGGGAAAAAATACTTATCCCTAGCTTTAGGGTTGTTCTCTAATTGGGTTTAAAGAAACAAGGAGATTATTTGACAATACAACAAAACAAGGAAAGAAATAGTACAAATATTCCATCTGAATCACTTAATTCATCAATTTGAACACAGTGCAAAGAATACTAATTAGGTTTAATTCCAGTATGAAGATGAGAGGGTGATATAATTTGAAGCTTGCTTTGAAGTAGTTATCCAGGATTGAAGGCCAGAGAGTGTTTGGTAAGATGGGATCACATGGGACTCAAAACAAATTACCATGAGATGATAAATGGTTTTCTCTATTAAAGACAGTAATGGAAGACAATAAGTTGACACACTTTTTGTGATTGGGTAATCTTCAGTCACCAAAAGCATATATTTTCTTTCATCTTAATTCTTTTCTCTCTCTCTCTTGCTCTCTCTCTCTCTCTCTCATCTCTTATCTCTACCAGTCATCATTGCTTATAACAGCCTTGAGCAGCCAGAGTAATAGAGTACCCTAAAGCTGCAGTCCACTTTCTGGTCAGTGTCCTTAAAGTTGGCACCCAGTCAAATTTTCACTGACCACAATCAGATCATTCACAAAGTATAACTTGTGTCTACACCGCCCCATTAATTGTGCGTCCTACTTCTTGTTCTAGTTTTCAATTGGCTGCATCCAATATTGGCAAGTGGGAATACATGTTTTTAGTGTTCGAGGCTAAAGTCTACAAATCTCTTGTGTCCAGGAGCACTTTAAACTTAAAATAGTGTCCAAAGAGATGCCCTCAAGAAGATTAATCCTGGTTGTATATAATAGAAATGTTATTGTGATCTTGGTTTAGAGATACTTCAAGTGATGTATCTGCAGGGTGGCCCTCTAGTGAAATCACTATCTGATGAAGTTATTTCAAATTGGGAGAAGTTTAAGAGAGCGAGAGAGTTTATTTAGTATCTTGTTTATGATTTACTTTAAAGATGGGTGCGGTGAAACTACATATTCTTATTGCCAAGAGGACTGATACTTCAGAAACGTTCCTGAAGCGCTCGAAACAAAGCGGGGAGATACAACAAATAGATGGGAAAATAAGGATTTGATTACCTCGTAAACTGAGATGGACCACTGTGACGCTATAAATAGCAACGAGAGATAAACACTTGAAGAAGCCGAGACGACCTTATATTTTGACTGACCTACATCATGGTGTGTCTACATCAATTTTCCTCTGTCCTCTCTGAGGGATGTACAAAGATGGGTTCTAGTTCAGATTGCTAATTGCCCTTCACTCATCACCGATTGGTTAATGAATTACTGTACGCTTATGTTGAACACTTTCTGCCCCTCTCCCGTGTGTAGAGGTTCTCCTGTCATATTTTGACAAGATTCTCCAATCATCTCTTTTCATTTGCAAATGATTAACATATTACAAAGAAGAAAAGGTAATTGTTTATGTGGTGAGATCGTAAAAAGGTTGGTATAACTTGTAAATATGATCCCATCAACATGAAACCAAAATGTAGGTACTGTATATACAGTTATAAATGTGCAATCTACGTGGAGAAAGGCAAACTGGTGCAGACAAAGGGTTTTGTCTCTTTAACAATTACAGAAGTAGAAATATAGTGATTTTATACACGATGTTTCAGCCTGACTGAATGCTTGTTCACAATAGATTCACAAAAGATTTATAGAAAATTTGATTTCAACAATTTATAGAAATTCATAATTGTATTTGCCAATATATGTTTATTTTGTCTGAGTGATTTTTTTTTTCGCTGGCATAAGTCAAACATTTCAACAGCTCAAAATGAAATCTAACCTTCACTTTGGACAGCTGTATCTTGACTCCCAAACAGTGTATAGGGTTGACAGAAAGAGACTTGTATAAGGATCAAGTATTGGTATAACAATTAAATGAATCTCTTTTCTGTCTCTGAATTATCATACATGTATATGTTTAAATAGACGATAAAGCACACATGTCTCACAAAGAGATGATGAGGTGAAGAAGGAAGGGAAATTGAGATGATGAGTTAGCATTCTGTAGGGATGCTGTAGCTTATATCCAATATATCACTTCTATAGAATTTCCCTTGACTGCTAATTGGTATCTAGGTCATAGAACAACGGATGGTAGTAACGCTGCCAAATGTGCTTCCATGAACGAATGAATAATTCAATATTCCAGGAGCATTCAAATGAATGAATGAGTGATTTTTTTTGTTGGTATTATGCTTATTAAATTTCAATCAGTCAGGTGACCCTGGTAATAGTTACTGACGCTTGGAAAAACCTTGGTTCCTTGCAGACGATAGATTTACTCTTCTGCTATCGAAGGCCAGAAACGAGTCACCAGTTTTCTATTTACATGATTTTATTCTTACATTGATATTGACAAATAATTGATATGTACATGGCATTTATGATATTTCTCCCTTCAGAAATAGAAAAGAAACTAGGTCATCTGCAGTTTCAGATCCTTGCACTTTAAAAAGGTTTTTTTGCTTTATCATGATCGGCGCCACTTGGTGGTGATCACCATTTTTAAGAACCAGGAGAAGACAAATTTCCAGTGATGCTGTAGTAAACAGGGTATGACATTGCACTGGAGCCAATTCCTTTCTAGAGTTTTGTCTACTCACTGCCTTTTGATGTCACTGATCTTCTTATCTTTCCTTTTTATTTTTGTTTAAATTTTCCCCTCTTTTCCATCCCTCTTTCTCTCTCTTTTTTTTTCTCTCTCTTTCTTTCTCTCTCTCTCTCTCTCTCTGCCTCTCGCTTTCTCTATCTCTCTTTTTCTCTCTGTACATTCCCTCTATTTTTCTCTCTCATGCTCTGTCTATATCTATGAGTCTTTCTCCGTCTGCTTGTTTTCTTTCCTTCTATTCATGTAGCTAACTTATTATTCTCTTTGTGTCATCTTGATCTCTACCTCTCCCTCTATTCAACTCAGAGGCTTTTTACATTGCATCTTCTTTTTCTTTTACAAATTTCAAAGGGAGAAGGGGCTTTGTTTCAATGTAATCATGTGCAAATTATGAGCAGGGAGTGTGCACCAGAAAATAGAAGATGATATGTAAGTCTTTTCTTTTAATCCTTAATGTTCTGTCTCTCTGTAGTACAGCCCTGACAACATTAAATTATAACAAAATGACAGGAGGATGTAATTTTTGCCCCAAAATTATATACATTTTACAAAAGAATGAATGAAATTTAATTAAAAGTTGTACCTACATGTAAATAAATCACATTTGCCTTGATCCTGTGATAGAAGATACCTTGAATTAATGGAGTGACAGACAACCTGTTAATATTTTGCCTTGATTAAATCAGTATAACCATGCAGTACGCTCACTTCTGAATGGGGAGCAGCCTTCCATTGATAGTGTAAGTAACGAATTTGATTGCTGGATTAGAGTGAAATAGGGCACCGAGATCTGACGTCATTATACATGTACATTAGCTTTTGTGGATGTCATGGATAGAATACGTCACATATAGCCCTGATCTTTTAAGGTTGACCTATGAGGCTTTCTCTATGAATACATGGGTAGTGGCATTTTAATTATACCACGATAATGGGCTTTTATTTATGTCAAGTGCTAAGTGCTTGTTCCATTTTTTAACAGTGCTTTTCAATTGAAAGGGTTTGTATCTCTTGCCCTATCGAGGGATGAATTTATGTGTGCCTAGATGATATGATATTGAACTTCAGCTTACATTTAGTGAAATACTAATTTAGTTGAATTCACAAAACACTCAAGAAGTATGTGAAATTGAGATAAAAGAGTAACACATTTGGTCTAATGAAACAAAACATAATCCCTACTTGTTTGAAGATCAATCTTTATATTTTCTTTGGTTTTGCATGTATTGAGAGACTCAGAAAGAGTAATATGGTTGATAATGGTATTGGTTGCCTGCACTTAGTGTATGACAGATCAAATTTAACCTTTAGGTCTTTATAGTCGCTTATCTTAAAGACCTCAAGTGTGAATATAAGAGTAGCCTTCATAGATAATCATGCTGAGCTTTGTATGCATCATAGCTTATCGTTAAAAGAAATGAAAAGCATATCACTTTAATTGTAGAGACATACTAATATAGCAGGGAGTTTCTTTTTCAATTAAATCACCCCCTGCCTACTGCCACAGATTACCTATCCTTTTTACTAAAACCTCCATCAGAAAACAACAGCATTTGATATTCTTTTCACAAAATCATGCATCCATCTTGCTACTTCTTCAATTGTGTGCCCATGCGCATCCACCCACGCACAAACACGCCCTGAATGCCCCCCAACTACTTTTTCCCTCAAAATGCCAAATGCTCGTGTTTACTACAAAATCCTCTCTTTCTTTATCTCTCTCATAACACACTCCGCACACACACCACCACCACCGCCGTCGCCACCTCACGCAAGGCTCAGCCCCAGTGAAGGGGTGCGCAGAAATGTGCATCGTCATTGCGGGTTCATTTTGTGTGTGTGTGTGTGTGTATGGATTCCAATTTGCATCTTTGGCTGGCGTCTCCTCTTTCTCTCTCTCTCTCTCTCTCTCCCTGTTTGTATGGGTTCAGTCAGAGTTTAATGCAATGCAGACGAGATGAATATTGCTTGGAGTGCCTTATGTTACTTAGCTATACGTCTATGGGAAGGCTGGGCATGACGCCACTATTTTCATCTCGTGCACTCCAGCGGCGCATCCTATCCAGTACCTACCAGCAGGACGCGTGCGTTTTATTTTCTCTCTGGTCTATTTTAATCCAAGGCCTTTGTAATTATTATGCATGAATGTCAATAAATGTCTGACTGGCTGCCTTCCTGTGCTAACATAATCATTCAATGTCTTTTCCATTCATATGTACTTTGTAATAATCAATAGCTTTCTAAACCTCTTGTTTTTCTGGTGCAGCATTATTCTCCCAATCTGTAATCTATTTGCATCTATGTTTTCAATAATCTTTTAACCAAATCAAAATGCAATTTCAATATTGTTTTGTTTTGTGTTGTTGATTGTATAGCAATTATTGCCACTCTGTATACAAGATTATAGATATGCATTTCTTTAATTTGTCTTCCTGATTATTTTGTTATAGTTTTGATTCTGCTTGTAATGCAATATAGTTCCTTCTTTTACGAAATGCATTTGTATTATGTTACATAATAAGTTAGAATAACTAGAAATAAATAAATGCTATTAGAAATGAGTTCTTTGTGCTTGATTAGTGATATGATGTAACCACTTTCTTTTCATTTCTTTCTAACTATCATAATTCTCCATTTCAGTGATTTACTTTCCTGTTTACAAGACAAACACATTGTGAACATAGTTTTAAGAAATTATGTGTAAGGTTTTGAATGGACGTTTTGAAACAACATATGTTTTCTAACAATATCGTCTTCTTTCCTCTTTTTGAGGTAGAATTTTTAGAATGGGTCTCTGATAACTTGTACTGGTATTTGAAAGTGAAAAATTATATCAATGATAATTTTGTATTTCTGAACATGCATTTATTTCATGAAGAAACAACTTCATTGCTAAATGCATTCTGATAATTTTTGTTGTACATTATGATGCTGTTGATTCAAAATTCAAAATTAATCTTATTTCAACATTTCTTACATTCTTACGATTATATCAACACAAGGAAATGCAACATAAAGCAAGACTTTTTAAAGTTACGCAGTGCATGCTTCACCGGCCTACTTCTTGTCAAACATGAGAGAGAACATTTTTTTTTTTTGTAATGTTTGCCATAGGGGCTTATGAGAGAAGCTGCCAGACATATTGCCAATTAAACTGGTTTTGTAATCTGAGTCTGTCTGTTAAGGGATACAATTGGATTGTACGTCATAAGCTGCAAGTCAATCTCTAACCGCTCATACCCAGTAGGGTTATTTCACGGCAGAAGTCTTTATCGTCAGCACGAACCTGGGATGTTGTCTTCAGCATCTCTAGATGTCTTCTTGAGAGCCCCGGCTGGTTGTCGTGACGATGGCTGGCTCGTCTTTGACGTCATAGCCCGTCACTGAGCCATTTGTTTGTGCTAGAATGTCTCCCTGCATGCTGCAAAGAACCTGCTCGAAAATTGTTGTTGTCATTGTTTTCTGATTTATAGTAAGTTAGGGAATTGATAATTTGAATAATGAAGAGCAATTTCCATGTTCATTTGATGTTGTTTGTCCATATTAGTGAGGATGTTGTTTGTCCATATTAGTGAGAATAGAGATGTGGGGGATGTTGCTTTGCTCCCTTGAGGCCTGTCAATACGTTTCCATGGTGGATAAAAGATGTTTACATATCAACATGAAGATGAAGGTTCTAGAAAGTCCATCTTTTTATGCTAATGAATATTGATGTATGAGACTCACATGAACTCACCTTAATATGCTCCATTTTTTTTTCTCCTGAGGTGTTGTTTACGTTTTATCTATGCTCTTTTATAGTCTTGTCATTGTTTTATATGTAGTGATTCATATCATGAAAAATCACAGTGGATTGCTTTGTGATTACTGCTACAGCATTTTTCCTCCCTATCTCAGCGTTGTTTGGGATTACTCCAATGATGGATCACAATAAAATGCAATGCAGAAATTTTCTGAGATTTTTTCCTTGAAAAAAAATTCTATTGATAGGTCTTTCATGGTAATTCATTTTATAGAGCCTCATTTGTTTGTTTCAATCCTTAACCTGTCAAGATGTTAATTTTACAAGTGTTTTTCTTTTCTTAAATTGTTGCCTTTTCTCTTTAATGTCTTTTGTCTCACTGAAGATTTCAAGTATACATTTCTTCAACCAATAAGGTTAAGAAATTGTTGCTCTTGATATGTATTGATATGAAAAGATAGCTAGAAATAGAAGGAATGTGATTAGATTATTATTGAGCAGATATTTGAATTTGAAGAAAAAAAAGGCATTTATATGTTCCATATAAATTTCATTTCACAATTCTCCCTTTCTCCTTTCAATGACTTTGTCAAAAGTAGCAATTTTGAAAAAAAGGAGAGATTTCCAAAGCATATTCTACATTGATGGTAATCAGACTTTTGGGGTAAAAGATATACCTCAATATTAAGTTTAATAATTATTTTGTAATTCTTTCTTCTCAATGAAAGGTTGAATCAACTTTGTGTAAAAATTTATTTTTCAATTGCATTCTAAGTAAACTTAACTTTTCCTGATAATGATAACAATGATAATCTATTCATCTTATGAGAAAAAATATTTTTGAGCCGGTTTTCAAGTGAGAAAGCCATTTACATACACACACACACACAAGCTTCTTGATGACATCAAATAGCCATTAATGCCTGGTCATGGTGTCTAGTCACAACGGAAGAGGATTTCATCCCATCATAACATTAAACAATGATTAGAAAAATGATGTGGTGTCCTCAAGCTTTACCTGCTCCCCAGCTGCTCTGCATTCACATTTACCCTGCACCATCAATGATGCGGAGGTAACCATGGTAACCATGGCATCATGCTCTTCCATCCTCCCGACATTACCCCTGCTAAATTTCCCTTGCGCCCATTTAACAAGTAGAAGACCAATGAGTTGAAGACGGGGGTCTTGTCAACCTCTGTGTGGCCTTCAATAGTCCACTAGTCAGTTTCCTGCAGAGCACACCATTCAAAGACGTCAAGTCATTTATGAATGTGACCATTGGACCAAAAACAAATTAACATAACCAGCTCTTCCACCTGGTTGAACCCCAGTCTTCCCCATCTCCGTTATGTTCTCTTTCCTCTTCCTCCTTGGCTTATCTCTCTCTCACTTGCTCTCTCTCTCTCTCTCTCTCTCTCTCTCTCTCTCTCTCTCTCTCGCTGTCTCTCTCGCTCTTTTTCCTACTAGGCATGACTTGATTACTCTCTAGGTTCAGTGATGCGTTCTAACTCAAAAAGTTTGTTCACATGAAAGTAGTGAAAATAATATGCACTTTCACTGTGTCAGATGAAAATTTAACAGCTTATTTGCATGTGAATCAAGAGAATGAAATGTCTTTTGTTGTTAACCTTTGAATTTCCTTGATGTGTCAGTGTAATCATTGTATTTTCTTCTAACTTTCTTGTTCTTTTACTGTGAACTTTCTCTCTCTTTCCCTTCTTTCCCTTCTTTCCTCTCTGTTTCTTTCTTCCTCCTAATATTATCCCGTCTTCAAAATCATTTTCCTTGTCATTAACTGTTTTTCACCTCTTTCGAACATTCTCATTTCTGTCCTGCAAATATTTCTTCTTTTTTTTGCACTCCATACTTCTTTGATTATTACAGTTGGGCATGTCCCAACATGATTTCTCTCTCTCTACATACTTCATTCTTAATCCCTGAACATTTTCCCCTGTCACTTCTAGTCATGGGTGCTGTATGTACCGGTATATCTCCTTTCATCCATTTTTTGGTCATTTTCTAGTTTTTGTCCTCAATTATTTAATCGCTCTTCTATTAACTATACCTTTTTATTTCATTGCCGATACAGTCAGGGCCCAGTAATTTTGTTCTTCTTCTTAAAACTGCACATGTTCTCCATTTCTTTCTCTCTCTCTCTCTCTCTCTCTCTCTCTCTCTCTCTCTCACTCTCTTTCTCTTTCTCTCTCTCCCTCTCTTTCTCTTTCTCTCTCAAACCTATTAACTTACCAAGTTTTCCAGATATAAAGAACAATATAGATGAGTTTATTAGAATATTCAGGTATTCTGTGGCTTTCTCCTTTGCCTCCCATTATCACATCCCTCTAGGAAGTAGGTGTTCTGCCATTCTTCTTGTTTGCCAAGGATGTTTTCTGGTTGAGGTAAAGAGTTTGAGGTTTAAAAAAAAAAAACCTGTCAATTTACAGTAATCATGGAAACCACAGTTTTTGCTGCCCTCGATTTCCCTCCTCCAGACACCCACACATGTTTGACTTTAAGCCTTGTATTCATGTTGTCATGGTTACTGTTTCATGTTGCGTGTTAGCCACACATCAACCCACCTTTCTTTCGTTCTTATAAATCTAAACAAGAAAATCAATTGCTCACGATGGTATGTTTTCTTTTATACAGAATAATTCATATGTTACATGCATATTGCTTTGCTTTGAAAGTCAGTCCATAGAGAGATCAAATAAATCAATTAAAGTGTATTCTCTTGGGGTTTAGAAGGCAGAATCTTTTATGGTTTAAAAGACCCTTATCGCATCTTTCGTTAACTATTCGATCATGGGTTCAGAATAATGAAGATCTAGTATTCAGTTTGACACCTGCGTCCATTTATATTTAATGCAGCTTTCCCTTTAGAACACAAGTACAAACTGTACTAATTAATTTGATTTCTCAGCTCAGACTTTTGTGGTATGAACATTTCCCTACATTTACATCACATGTTTGCTTTAATGCTTTGAGTCCATATGTTTACTTTCATCCTTTTACATTTATTTATTTTACATCTTCTTCTTCACATTGCTCTTCTCTTTCCATTAAAGTAGACGTTGGATAAAGAATGGTATAGTTTAAAGGACAGTAAAGTAACCCATTGATGCTTCTCTCATCCTACTGTCTTTTTACCATGGGTATATTAATTCAATTATTCATGATGCTATTTTTGTTCCGTAGCAATGGTAGCGATGACACAGCAACATTGCTTGTCGCTAGTAAATAGCGCCAGCCCGAGCCAGGCACAGTTTTTCTTTAAGAGTTCCTCGTAAATCGAAATGCTGTGGGAATTCAATACATGCCAGCCAGGCAACTGAGAGTTGTTTACACATCAGCGATCTCCTTAGCAACCGTAGTAGAATCCGCTGAGTACTGGGAATTTTGCCCTCGTGAAAGCCGGTCGCTACGTCTGCATCGCCGTCAATCGGCTAACGATTCACCCGTCTTGATGTCACGGGCCCCATCTACGCATGCAATCAGCTGTCTTGCGTGGCTGACAAACTAGCTTGCTTATTAGCAACCACTGCAATGAGCAGTTTGGTTTCCTGCTCTCTCACGTTCCAATTCTATACTTATGTTAGGAAGATGGGTTATCTAAAGAAGATGGGGAAATACTCTCAGCTGCATGTCCAGACTTGCCAGACCTACCGAGCCAATCTCGATATTTGAAATGTGTTTAGGATACTATCACGTTTTTATATCTTTCAAGCAAACAAATTAACTGAATGCATTTTTAAACAAACAAATAAGTGAACGTAACAAACCATCTATTGAGTAGAGCCAGAGGCTGTTAACTCATGTCATTGTAGTAGAGTAGATGCCCTTCTCACTTTTAGCAGAAAACATATCAGATATCACATCAACCAGCTCTATACGAATGAATTGATCAGTGGAAAAAAATGCAAGAATTTTTCAGTCCAAGTGTAGACCATTTGTTTCCATACAATAATTTGCTGATCTAATGCAATGTTTTATTTTAATGTTTACAAGCAATTTGCCATCGTAAATAATGCTAATAACAAGGAAATACCTATAATACTTTGTCATATTCCTTTCTTCAATGTAGGCAAGTCCTAAAGCTTTTTACTTGAAATCCATTGCATACAAAGTTTGAAAGGAATACAAAGACAAAGCAAAAACCAAAATAAAGTTGGTGAGATTAATTTACTCCCTTCAGAAGTAAAATGTGTACATTGCAGCTAAATGTGTGTTGTAATTAATTATCTAAAGCAAAAATAGAAGAAACAATAATAAAAAGCAAAATGTGGGAGATTACCTTTTTAACTGTCGCTAAAACTGTATATGATATGTTAAAGTTATGCGGACATAATATAACCAAACATAATTATGTGAAGGCAATAATATCCTCTCATATTGCTGAGGCGTTCTATTATTAGATGTAATATTAGATTATCCTTTACACATTGGTTAACATTAATGTAATGAAGGTTCGTGTCACCCTCTATGATTTCATGGTGAGTCTTTCTTTCCGTGGGTGGATGTCACATATGCCATGTAAATTGGAGTATCATAATGGATAACAATGATGAATTACATTGTTTATTTGTAGGTGAGCCTAGTATATGTTTTGATGTAGGTGTATAGGTTGTATAGTTCATTTATACAATACACTAAATTATCAAATCATAAAATCTAGTTTCCTGTATTTTATGACAGAAATTCTAATGATTTTATTGATAAATTACTATTGTTGTTTGTTTGTTTGTCTTTTTATTTGATGTTCGATATTTTTAAACATTTGAATTGATTGAGCAGTGCTCAGTAAGATTATGGACTGCCAATGATGTAACTTCCTCTGTTATGCTATTAATGGCAATCTAGAAAAGTGACAATTGTGTTTTTTTTATCATGATATTAAGCAATCATTTGCAATAATATAGATAATGGCAATATGGTGGCTCTATATCCTTACACGTTACAGTGTCATATCACATTTTTTACTCATTTTTTTAAATGAAGTTTCATTCATTTGTACAATGAATCATTTTTCTAAGCCTAGTGATTGGATCACATCGTGTGAAGCAGTAGTATGTTAAAGCTCAGTGGTTACATGAGAGGGTTAGAACTTTTGTGGTCACCAGAATACCTTCAGGAAATTTTTATAAGATAGAGTTTGGTAATACACAAATACTGCAAAAAGAATCTAATCCTGTTATCTATGGTAGATATGGACATATCAAGATGAAGTCAATTTAGTTTGCAGAACTCCGATTTTCATTTCCTAAATATCCATTTGATTTCAAGATCTGATAAGATTATGTATCTATGGTCCAATTTCAGATTTTATATAACACTTTAAAGGGATCTGGTAACTTAGTCTCAGATTTTGAAAAAAAAAATCTGTATTTAGCTCATGCTGCAATGATAATTGTAAACCTTAAGGTCAGTCAGGAACCCATGGCTTTTACAAGCCGATCGCCTGTCTGATTATCAAGATATTTATGATTGGAAATTGAAACCAAATTTTGCATTTTTCTAACAGTTCACTACAGTCTATTGGGGAAAACGAGTATGGTAAAACCGGTCGCTCAAAGAGTTTTACTTTTTTGAGGCACTTCTTGATCATTTTGAAGCGCGATTTTTGTAGGGCTTCGATATGACACCATATCACAGACACTGATAACACGCAGGGCCATGTATCTCGAATTTAACATTGTTAAATGATGCCTCTAAGATGATCTTGAAAAATGATGTCTTCAGTTTTTAGAGGCACAACTATTCTGGAATAGAAAAAAAATCACTTCAGAATGAGGACAGGATGGAAAACAGCTTGATCCGTAAGAATCAGAATTCATGTTTTGAACACCACCAGTTTTTTACACAGCACCTGTGTTTTCATGAAGGATAACAATTTCTGAAAATGATATCTACTTTCATTTACTTTTTTCAACTACAGTAGGTGTGATATGAGGTATAGGCAATATGGTTGATGCAGAACCATTATTAAAGACCACATATGTATTCACCATCATTTTAGTAGTATGTAAGAGTAAACACACTTAGGTATACCTTTATAAATGATTATTTGATGTGGAGACCAGCAGAATATTTCTTGATGAGAATAAGTTATAATTTCATTCTCTTTTGAGAGGATGCTGATTAGATGAGAAATCCCTGTGGTCTTGGCACCGTTTCAAGTTTTGAGATGGGATTTGCAACAGGAAACCGAAGACCACTTCTGAGTGGCCGGCAAACATGAGACTCGTTCGTCTCGTGGTGCCCTGGATGAGGGAGTTGTAGTAGATGAAGAGACTTATTCATGAGGCTCTCCAACGCGCCCTCTTTTCATACACGCAGCCTCAGGGCTTTCTCCAGGCGCGCACTGTCTCTTTACCAGAAATCAAAGAACTTGAGATGGGTTCAAAGGTGTTTTAAATGTTAACGATGTTGTCCCCGTTTTTCCAGCAGTTTCTTTCGTTCTTCAAGGTATTTTCACTTGTTTTGGAGGCCTCAAAGGAAAGGGGAGAGATTTGGGAAAGTTACCTTTTCTCTTCTCAACTTACCTGTTGCATAGGTACATGTAGCAAAAAATGAGAATCTGTTTTGAGATGAGGTTATTGCAACATGAAATCATACTAAGATGTCCTAGTTTTTTCCTGCAGTTCCTTTCATTAATCATTTGTTTTTTCTTCTCTCACTTGTATAGAGCTTCTTCTTGATAGAATGAGAAACCATTTGACAACTGTTTTCCTCACAATGTCAAACTAGATCTTTTGTCAACCAAAGTTTGTCACTGTGGTTGCTAGTTACGGATACATGTATAACTTTGTGACATATGTATGTTTCAAGTCTTTACTAATCTTGGGGTCTTTTGTAGATTTCAAGGTCTATACAGTGTAATAGCTGCAAGAATTAGTACCCCCTTACTCTCTCTCTCTCTCTCTCTCTCTCTCTACCTCTCTTACTCCATCTCCCCCTCTCTCTCCTGCTCTCCCCCTCTTCCTCTCCTGCTCCCCCTCTCTCTCCTTCTCGCCCTCTCTCTCCTTCCTCCCCCTCTATCTCTCCTTCTCCTTCTCCTTCTCTTTCTCCCCCTCTCTCTCTCATGCTCACCGTCTCTCTCTTTCTCTCTCTCTCTTCCTCTCTCTCTCTCTTCTTCTCTGTCTTCCCTCTCTCTCTAACTCTCTCCCTCTTGTTATCCCTGTCCTTCTCCCTTTCTTTCACTGTATGTCTCTTATGTGCTTTATAAATTCACTAACCATTTCTATTATGTGTAGTCAGCATCTTCCAAAACCACCAAAATAAAGTAACCACTGTTTAAGCTAACAATTTAAGTATTTTCCTTCCGATCTTTATAGTCGCTTTTGGAAAACAAATTATTGGATTTGATGTTGACGATTATTGAAGAAAAAAATTGTGTCAAGTGACAACCTCGATCACAATCGTATTTCCACTGACTCCGTGCATTGAGTGTGCCGTGAACAAACAATAATTTTTCTTAATCTCTTGAGGATTACAGAAAGCAACAAACATGTTTACATCATTTTGACTGTCAAGTTTCTAAGAGCATAACAAGAGGTTTGTTCAAAACACTAATGATAATACCCAAGTCATCAATTAATTCCGATTGATACTGCATTACACTTTTTTCCTGTACTCATTTTTGCTTTAAAGGAATCGCTTTTTCTCATTTACTTTCCAAAGTTTATACAAACAAGGTAATATGCCCTATGTGCTAACAGGAATACTTCTTGCAGAAAACAGATATCATTGTCAGTATAGTTCTATCAAAAACAATTATTATCTATAAGAAATCTATTGTCAAGAATCACAAGCTCTCATATGGTGACTTCATATTTCACTACTGGTATGTTGAAGTGCTAACTATAGTATATTTACCATATGGAAAGATTACTCCCAGCTAGTTGAGATTGTAGTAGTAGTAGTACCGGTAGTATTTATTTTAAAAAAGGATGTTTCCTGTACTCTGGTATGATGCTCTTTTTTTTTTGGGGGGGGGGGTTCTGTAGCATGGGTTTTGTCTCTTATAAACAGAGAAATTTCCATTCTTGAGATTTAAAATACAAAATTTATGACGCGGGGATCTTAACCAACCACGAGCTGAAATTTGAAAACCGCAATCACAGAGAGAGGATATGCTACTCCGGTTACCACATGATTATCTCACCGTATGATCTCTCTGAGAAGCAAGTCTTGCTGGTTGATGTGAATATTACCTGCTGGATTGCAAGGAATCAGATGTATCTACACCTGATGCTTTCATTTATGCTACTTTTATGCAAATAGATAATCAGTTTTATTATACTGCCTTTTTCATTGTATTTTCATAACTTATGAAATTGATTTTTGTGTCTCTTCAGCTGTAGTTCAAATGCTTTGTCTTTTGTTAGATTACTATTCCATATAAAGAATATTAAAGATGAAAATATTTAAGTCAACTGCGCAGTATAAAACACCTTTAATGCTTTAGTTACAAAATGAAATTGTTTTGATTAGATGTATTAGATAACAGATCATAAGGCCAAATTGACCATTTTCACCAGTCCAGTATCTTCAGCATCTTTGTAAAAGCTGTTGGGGTTTATATGATCAAAGTAGAGTATTGTGCTCTAGATAGCCCAACCCCCTAGGGTGCTGGGGAAATAAAATCTCATTTAATGCACGCTTCTCATCCATCCTGACCTTGCCCTGGCCATCATCTCTACCAAAGCACACACGACACAGGCTCGCTTTGATATGGACCCCTTTCATACTCACTGCTAAATGAGACTGTCTTGAATAAGGATCGAGTCCGTGTCTAATCTGATTTGACCTTGCCATGAACACACTCCCTACCAGTGAACACACACAGGCTCGCTTTAATACGTACCCCTTTCATAATCACTGCTAAAGAGGGTTCAGCACTGACTGAGAATAAGTCTGATCTGACCTTGCACTGAGCATACTCCTGAAACGCACAACACAGGCTCGCTTTTATTTGAACCCCTTTCATATGCACTGCTAAAGAGGGTTTGTTATGGACCAAGTCTGTGTCTGGTCTGATCTGACCTTGCCCTGAACACACTGGCTCTTTAATGTATACCCCTTTCATATTCACTGCCAATGAGGGTTGGATAAGGGCAGAGCCTGTGTCTGATGTGATCTGACCTTTCCTTGGAAATACTCCTCAACAAGGCATACAACACATGCTCTCTTTGATATACCCATTTCACATTCAGTGACAGAGAGCTTGCATCTGGAGTCGGTCCGGACAAACAAACGGTATCAGTATCACTTCACTGTGCACTCAGTCTGAACATCTTGACCTTAGAATGACTGCTCACTAGAAGTGGAGTGTGTGTGTGTGTATTGGGTTTTTACAGGCGTGTATCAATCAGATTTGATTATTTACGTCTGGGGACCGACCTTTAAACGTCACCATCCGAAAGACGTGACTCAGTTTCGAACCTGTGTCCTGGGCTGAATCAGTTTGTAACTTCCACTTTTTAGCTGGATTACAGGCGCACGCCACAACGCCTAGTTGTGGATCCTAGCTCAGTAATATAAATGGTACACATACTGCTGGTGTCTAATCGAAATACTCCTAAGTAGGCACAACAGAGTGGCACGAAAAAAATATAGAAATAATGTCAGAAAAAAGCATGACCCCGGACATAACATACCGGTATGCTTTAGATATGAACTTGTGTGTAAGTCAAATCTGTTATATAAAATGTTATCATACATTGTTTTCAGGAAGCACATGAGAGTAACCCTAGCTCAATATATTATGTGTCTTCTAATTGTTGAGTATGGGGTTGCATCGTTTTACTACTTAAACCATGAATGAGAAAAATAATTAACAGAATGTAAATAACTTATGAATTATGTATGAGTACCTGGTATGGTTGACGTGCATCAGAGAAGTCAACCATAATTTTGTTTCGGTCGAATGAAGGTTATGTTGTATTCTGTATTGTGGAGAAAATTCTAAGATGACCACTGTATGACCTTCAAGAGGACATTTTGATGTTGACCGTTCCGTATGTTGCGTGTCTTATCTGGTAAAGATTTGAACACACTGTGATGAAGATGGTGTTTTTCTCAAGATTTAGAAAGGCTTTTTTTTCCTTTCAAAGCTGGTCAACACTTTAATCTAATTCATGATATAAATTTCAGGCACTTTTCGTCCACCCCAACATATCATTGAACAGATATTTATTATACTAAATTCTAATACTGTTCACATTTTTAATTTTCTGTTGTTAAATTTGAGGAATTACTATCATGGTAAAAGCTGAAGGGTTTGCTTTTTTTTTTTCTTCTTCTAATATTAATTTGTTTATCGATACCAGTGATTTACATTATGATCGTTGGAAGTGAGGGGGAGGGGGGGGGGGGGGGAGGGGAAGAACATAAATCAAATTTGTTTGGGCTGATTTTTACATTCTTACTGTACACAGACAGACATACACTGTAAACCCAGTTCCCTTAAGTAAAGTTTCAATCATAAACCTTATTTAAACAAATGGCCATCAGCCGATTTTAGCGTGTGTCTTGCATCCTGACCACTTGGTCCATGGGTTTCTATTTGTGGTACATTGAATTAATAACTATAAAGGTCATTCCCACAGATTTAAGACCTTAATGAGTTATTAAATTCCCATAGAGCGTGAAAGACATCACGTCTGCAGGATTTCAAACCAATTCAACTTTTCCCTCGGTATAATTCTCACGCTGGTGGCTGATGTATGGTGAAAGTCACTGGAGCATGAAAGTAAATTGCCCCTGCGCTTGCAGACTGTCTGGGGCATCCGTGATAATCGGATGTTTTTATTGCGGATTGCTCTCCTTACCTAATGTCGTGGTCAAAATCCGTCTGTGCTCCGAAAGGGAAATGAAAGGGAGAGATGGCGAGGTTCAGGGTAATGCAATGACAAAATATTGATCAAGGCGATCCACTTTAGTCCCAGAGTCATCCATGTGGATGCATAAATTGCATTAGCTGTTGCTATTTTGGTACCCGGCTTTTAGTTTGCTTGATTCATTCAATAAACGAAGGATGGAGGTATGGGGTAGAGTAGTTTGGCAGCCCATTATTTTAATAATATTTTCTTAATGATGAGTATTGAGTAATTAGTACATGTAGAAGTGTTTATATGGAATGGAAAGATTAAACCTTTAACACAAATTTCTCCTTAAATTTGATTCAATTTACTTTTGATAAATTACATTAATTGCAAGCACATTTTCACTAATATAGCTATACCTGTATAGTTGTTACCTTTATCACATTTGAACATATTATTAATACTGCAGCTACACCCTCAAAAACTGAACTTGACATTTCCTGCAGCGTGCAGATGAAAGGTAAATACTGATACCATATTGAAATGGATGGAGTTAAAAGATTATTTTTTTAAAATCCTGTATACATACACAAACACAAGAATTGCAGTGTGAATGCTTTCTGGGTCTTCAAGAGTAATGCTATGTCTGCACCATCTAAAGAACTGGAAGTGAAAAGGAGATTAATATCTCTTTGGCTTTGACCAGTGTGCAACAATATCCCTCAGTTTTTGAGATCCCTCAGTTTTGACAAGTTCAAATAATTTGGGCATTCCTGCAGCCCAGCTTGAAAATAACTGAGTTCTCAAATATACAGAAGCAGAATGCAAGCAAAATGATGTCACTGTTCCACATTCCATTACTCTCTCTCTCTCTCTCTCTCTCTCTCTCTCTCTAAAAGAATTTATGTTGATTATTAATATAAGAAATAGTAAAAAATTAAGTCTTCCTATGATTGCTTGATTCGCTGATTGATTGTCGTAGATTTGTGTAGATTGTACGTAAGTTGATCTTCTGAAGCATCCATAACTGCTTGTCCATCATGCTAAACTATTCCTTCATCTATTGATTAGTCCTATATCTAGAGGCCGTGTCCTTTCCATCCAATAATCCCCCGAGTGGGTGGTGTTTTAAAACCTGTTCTGAATATTCATTGAGTTGCCATGCCTCCAGGAGTCCATTATAATCAGTGACAATTTCAAGTTCAGACAGTCGCAAGAGCATCTTCTGAGAGCTAGAAGGGCATTAGCTTATATGTTTCAATACAGAGGTAATGCCCTTCTGACTCTTGACAATCTGCTTGAAGCCAAAAGGGCATTAACTCAGGTAATTCAAAACAGTTATTACCCTTCTGGTTCTCGACAGACACTCTGCTTGGAGCTGGTAGGGCGTTGTCTTGGTTATCCTTTAGCACAGAGTTCATGCCCCTCTGGCTCCCAACAGCCAGTATTCAGTCTTTTACTTTGACCTTAGTGTGTGTTAGCAATGGTTTCATATCTTACAAAGATTCATCAGAAGGGTGACTGTTGAGTATTTTTGTAAGTCTTCCATTTGTAGCTTCACATAGGTATGCATCTATTTTTAATGTGTAGAGAAAACATACTGAAATATCAAAGTGAAATAATGTCTCTTTTTTCCCCACCCCTTTACAGCAGGAGAAGATTTTGAAGAGGAAATGAAAGTGTCGGGTATTAAGGGATATTTTGCCCCTAAGTGTGTTTATAAAGACTCTGAAAAAAACTGACCTAAGAAGTCTCTTTTTTTTTTTAATAGAGAGACTATAATATAACCATTTTACACCACCCTTTTAATAGTTCTTTGTAAAACAACTTAAAAGGGATAATTATGTTAGATTTAATCACATTTATCTTTGCTCATCATTAATAGTAATTTTCAATTTGGCAGACAAGATTTTTTGGGGGTGTATTTTTGCTAAGTTATTATGTAAATTCTCCCCATCTTCTGAAAAACCCTAAGTGCACTAGATGAAAAATTCAAAAACTGCTTGATATAAATGTACTTAAGACTATTCTACGTGTATGATAACCTTGTAATGCAGCCTGTTATTATGTTTATATATATATATATATATATATATATATATATATATATATATATATATATATATATATATAGAGTTCATGCATAACTACTGCATTCAATTATTCATATTTGAACATGCTTTGGGCTATGCTCAATAAATATGTCCTTGGCTTAACCAATGTCCTAGCAATTTCTAGGTTAATCATCATTATTCTGTTACTTGATAGGCCGGTACATTGACAGGATGGTCGTCCAGAGAGGATCTTCTGCCTCCAGACCACTCTGTAGTTCATAGCATCCTTTCTCTAGGACCACTCCTCCTAATTATGCCGGTTGGCCGTGAACTTCAAGGACTGCTGCAATTGTCCGTTAAGGCCCGTTCACACACAGCCTTGTAAGATGCTACAGTGAAATAAAAACCATTGTACCTGTGAATGAACGGCAAGATCAAGTGATAAAAAGGTACAAGTAGGTGTGTTTAACAAATTTACCAAATTATACCCACCTCTCTCTGTGTTGTAGAATATAGAAATGTGCTTAACTCTTTCCTGGCTTTGGTCAACTTATGTTCTTTTAACAATGTGCCAGTCATGAGTTTTGAACCAAATTAAATAAATAGTCAAGTCATTTTTATTTTGCTACATTATTTTTTCATATACCAGTAGGTGTTTACAGCACCATGTGGAAACACCTAATTAAGACACGCTTCTAGTAGCCCTATTTGCCTCAAGATCAAATAACATTTATGCTCATCATGTTACTCTTGAAGAAGGTCGAATCAACCCTACGTCCTGTTGCATACAGTCATCAAGGGGTACAAAGACCTTTTTTCCCCTTCTTATGTGAGTGATTTGCAGTGTTTGATTACAAGACACAGAACAAAAAGGGCCTTCAATCATATAGCAAAAGCTTACAGTTAAAGACCGGGAGTGGTAAAATGGCGGTTTAAGGGTTTTGGGTGCAAAATGTCCATTCAATATAGTTCAATTATTGCCTTCAGAGGTTTAGATTGCAATACTTCAACCTAGATTTGCACCAAAAAAGCAGAAATATATGCCCAAATGTTCAAAGTTGAAGTGCCTTTGCAATATCTATCCAGGCCGGGTCGATATGACAATTTACCAAATACATCAATTAGTAGGCGGTTTCCCGGCAAAATTTGTATCATCACGTATAACTGGTGGTCAAAATATTTACTTTCACATGGTTGGTAATAAGAGCTTCCATTTTATTTTTTGAGAGAGGGGCGTTTCCAAAACTGGTCTATACCTTTAACAGTCTTTTGGCTGTCAACAAATGATTTTGTCTGCTAAGAACAAGAAGGGTGCTAGTCCTTTGTCAAAGTATATGATAAATATGATATCTCTCTCCCTCCCCCCCCCC